>PVJN01005955.1:0-79590 GCA_004026805.1 Lasiurus borealis | reverse complement strand
TTGATCTTTTGTATTGTTTCTTTGGTCTCTATGTCATTTATCTCTGCTCTGATCTTTATTATTTCCTTCTGCTTACACTGGGATTTTCTTGTTGCTCCCTTTCTAACTCTTTGAGTTGTAGGGTTAGGTAATTTATTACCATTGCTTCTTTTTTTTTTTTTTTGCAGTAGGCTTGTAGAGCTATGAACTTCCCTCTCAAGACTGCTTTTGCTGTGTCCCACAGATTTTGGATTGTTGTGTTTTCATTGCCATTGGTTGCCATGATGTTTTTTATTTCTTCTTTGATCTCTCTGGTAACCCAGTCATTGTTTAATAGCATGCTCTTTAGTTTCCATGTGTTTTGTTTTATTTATTTTATTTTATTTTGGATTGTTTTTATTGTAGTTGACTTCCAGTTTTATGCCACTGTGATCTGATAAGATGCTTGATATGATTTCTATCTTCTTGAATTTAAAGAGACTTTGCTTGTGACCCAACATATGGTCTATCTTTGAAAATGACCCATGTGCACTTGAGAAGAATGTAGATCCTGTTGCTTTGGGGTGAAATGTTCAGAAGATGTCAATTAATTTCATCTAGTCTAGTGAGTCATTTAGAATTGATGTTTCTTTGCTGATTTTTTGTTTAGAGGCTTTGTCCAATGGTGATAGTGGGGTATTAAAGTCTCCAACTATGATTAAATTGCTGTCAAGCTCTTCCTTGATATCCTCCAGGATATTTTTTTTTAACATATTTGGGTGCTCCTGTATTGGATACATATATGTTTACCAGAGTTATTTCTTCTTATTGTATTGCTCCCTTTAGTATTTTGAAATAGGTTCCTTATCTCTTTTTAATACCTTCACTTTGAGATCTATTTTGTCAGATATAAGTGTTGTTACCCCAGCTTTATTTTCATTTCCATTCGCCTGAAAAACCTTTTTCCATCCCTTCACCATCAATGTGTGTGTTATTGTTTTCTGAGGTGGCTTTCTTGTAGATGGCAAATAAATGGGTCATGTTTTCTTATCCAATCTGTTACCCTATGTCTTTTGTTTGAGGCATTTAATCCATTTGCATTTAAAGTTATTATTGATAGATACTTGTTTGTCACCATTTTTATACTTTACCCCTGTGTTCCTTCTTCACTTCCTTTTTCTTCCTCCCTTCCATCCATCCTTCCTTTTCCTTCCTTCCTTCCTTCCTTTCTTTTTTTAACAGCAGACCCTTTAGCATTTCTTGCATTGCTGATTTGTTGGTAATAAACTCCCTTAGTCCTTTTTTGTCTGTGAACCTCCTGATTTCACCTTCTATTCTGATTGATAGCCTTGCTGGGTACAGTATTCTTGGATTCAGACCCTTTCTTTGCATGATTTTATATATTTCATTCCATTCCCTTCTGGCCTGATGTGTTTCTGTTGAGAAATCAGTCACTACCCTGATGCGGGATTCTTTGTAGGTAACTTTCTTTCTCTCTCTGGCCACTTTTAAGATTCTTATTCTGTCATTGGTATTTGCCAATGCAATTATAATGTGCCTTGGTATTGGTCTTTTGGGGTTCATTTTCCTTGGGATCCTGTGAGCTTCTAGGATTAGTAAGGGTTTCTTCTTCCCTATATCAGGGAAGTCTTCTGTCATTATTTCTTCAAATAGGTTTTCTCTTCCTTTTGGAACCTCTATTATGCAGATATTGTTTTGTTTCATGTTATCCCAAAGTTCCCTTAGGCTCTCCTCCTGCTTTTTATTTATTTTTTTTGTTTTCTAAAAGCTGCTCTACTTTGGTATTTTTTCCAGAAGCTGCTCTACTTAGGTATTATATTGTAGCTCACTGATGTGGTCCTCTGCTTCTTTTAATCTACTCTTGATGAGTTCTTTAAAGCAGTGATGTCATTTTTCATTTCTTCTTGGTTCTTCATTTCCTCTTGGTTCTTACATATATTATCAAATTTGTCTTCCATTCTTTTTAGCCATCTCATGACCATTTATCTGAATTCTTTCTCTGCCATGTTGCTTGCTTTCATTTCATTTATTTCCTGTTCTGATGATGCCTGCTTTTCTTTTATATGTGAGCTGTTTCGATGTCTCCCCATGACCTCTCTTCTATGAGTGTCTGGTTATGTAGTTATCTCTCTCCTTTCGGTGAAGGAGTGTAGAGCTCCTCTGAATCTTCTTGATTGCACCACTTGGGACCAGTGTTCTTGGGTTTGCAGCTGTTTGATGGGTGCCCTAGTTATAGATTCCCTGTGCTTTTCAGGTTTCCAATAACATCCACATTCCCTTTCAAGATGGGTGCAGTCTCTGCTTCTGAGCTGGTCTCTCTGTGAGAGAATTCAGGAGTAGTGGGGGATGCCAGTCATGGGAGCCCTGTCCAGCAGTCCTCCATAGTCTCTTGGAGTATAGCTGTCCCTCAACTCACCAACAAACACTCCCCATGTGACCACACACTCTCCCTTTGTGTTATCACTCACACACTATCTTGTAGTCTGCCTTTCCATCAGCACTCATCTTCCAATCTCCTCCTCTGGGACCTTCTTTCATTTCACACCATCCCCTGGTGGTTAGCACATGTCATAGCGAATGGTCAAATTCCCAGGTGTTGAACTCCCAAGGGGACAATTTGCATATTAGCATTTTATTATATAGGATTATACTTTTCACGAAGACTAGAATTTGAATTTTAAGTAACCCTTAAAACCAAAATATATTCCATAACATATTGAAAACAAAATTAATTTTTGTCATGACTGAGTAAATTAAGTTTGACATCAAGACACTTAACAAAAATAAATTTATAATAGCATATTATTTTCAGATATGCCATTGTTTAAAGAGCCATACAAGCTTTTTTTGATCATGTCAATAGTTTTTTAGACACAAAACCTTCCATATTAATATATTTTATTCATTGTCTTATTCCTCACTCATTTTCAAGACAAATGCTATTAAGATATTCTTTCTTTTCCCTGAAATTGCTAGAAGTATTTTCACCTCATCCCCATAACAAAAAATAATTTAAGATGTCTGCAATGAGTATGGCAGAATACAAATTACAAAATCTATATCTGTGCCATCACTGTCTTTTGAAAAAGCTCATATTTCATGAGAGAGAGGTTACACACGATGCAGGAGACTCATGGATGGTGGCATCAGAGAGGGGATAAATTAACTCTTGCCTTTTCCTTTATAAAGATGCTTACATGCTTACATAAATAAACCAATCCAGTATTTCAAATTTAGGAGTTTATCTGTACAGAGGTAAAAGCACTAGAGCATAAGACTATATTTACAGAAATGACTAGTGAAGAAATAATCATAGAAGCAAAAACAATCACAATCATTTTTATTAATGGAGAAACTGATAAATATTTTAATGAACAAATATAGCTATCGGGGAGAGAGTCAAAAGAGACTGCCTTTCTTATATAAGCCAATCCAAATTTTATTTTTCTTTTTAAATTGAATTTATTGAGATGTTATTGGTTAATAAAATTATATAGGTTCGAGGTATACAATTCTACAATACATCATCTGTATGTTGTATTATATATTTACCACTGAAAGGCAAGTCTCCCCTATCACCATTTATCCCCCTTTACCTTCTTCTACCTCCCTCCACCCCTTTTCCTTGTGGCAATTACCATATTGTTGTCTGGGTCCATGAGTCAACAAGCAAGTATTGGTGAATATGTGGAAAAATAGAACTCTAATGCACTGTTGGCAAGAATGCAAACTGGTGCAACCACTGTAGAAAACAGCATGGAGTTACCTCAACAAATTAAAAATGGGACTGTCTATGCCCCAGCAATTTCAGTTCTGTGAATATGTCCAAAGGAACCTGACACATTAATTCAAAGGACTACATGCATCCCTATGTTCATTGCAATGTTATTTACAATAGCCAAGATTTGGAAGCAGCCCCAGTGCCCATCAGGAGATACGTAGATAAAAAAGCTGCAGTACATTTACACAATAGAATACCATTCAGCCATAAAATAGAAGGAAATCTTACCTTTTGGAACAGCATGGATGGAGCTGGAGAGTATTATGCTAAGTGATATAAGCCAGTTACAAAAAAGACAAGTACACCATATGATTTCTCTCATATGTGGAATCTAATGAACAAAATTAACAAACACAGTAGAGAGAGGCTGTAAGATACTAAGGAGGAGGGGACCAGAGTGAGAAGGCTGAAGGCATTAAGCAGTCAACATTTTCAATAAAACTAAACAGCCTGAAAAGCTTTGAGACATAAATAAAGCTATATCCCTGGTGGCTCTCCAAGGTGCTGAAATGTAATTCCTAATCATTCCCAGGAACTAGAATGCTAGCTGAGTATCTTAACATATAATAAAAATATAGAATAGGCCTGATATTTATTCCATTTTCTTTCTGCTAGGTCTCTTTATTAACAAAATCTTGAGGAGAGGAAAGAGAGTTACAGGTTGTAGTACAAAGTGGATTGATCCACTTCAATCTCACACCAAAGTTGTTCTCATGCAAGAAGCCTTCTTAGATTAATTCCACCTTCGAAATATTCCCAAAATGCAATAGTACACTGTGTATTTTTAGAAATTGTGCTTGTAATTTCTTTCATGTATTTATATTTTATACCTTCTAAGTGAAATATATACTTACTAGAGGCCTGGTGCACAAAATTCATGCACAGGGAGGGAATGGGTATCCCTCAGCCCAGCCTACATCCTCTCCAATCTGGAATCCCTCAAGGTATGTCCTACTGCCCAGTGGGATTGAGCCAAATGGGCACTTGGACTTCCCTCTCACAATCCAGGACTGCTGGCTTCCAACTGCTCAACTGCCTGCCTTCCTGATTGCTTCCAACCGCTTCTTCCTGCCAGCCTTATCACCCCCTAACCACTCCTCTCCAAGTCTGATTGATGCCTAACTGCTCCCCTGCCAGTCTGTTTGCTCCTAACTGCCCTCCCCTGCAGGCTTGGTAACCCTTAACTGTCCTCCCCTGCAGGTTTGATTGCCTCTCTTGCAGGCCTTGTCCCTGCCAACTGCCCTTCCCTGCTAGCCATCTTGTGGTGGCCATCTTATGTCAACATGTGGGCAGGATCTTTGACATGGGAGCAGCCATCTTGTGTGTTGGAGTGATGGTCAATCTGCATATTACTCTTCTTTTAGATAGGATAGAGGCCTGGTGTACAGGTGGGGGCCAGCTGGTTTGCCTTGAAGGGTGTCCCAGATCAGGATGGGGGTTCCCTTGGGGCATGGGGTGGCCTGGGTGAGGGGCCTGTGGTGGTTTGCAGGCTGGCCACGCCCCCTAGTGACCAAAGGGGAGGCCCTGGTAACTGGGATTTATTTATCTTCTACAATTGAAATGTTATAGCCTGGAGCAGGGCCAAGCTTCATGCTCACTCCGTGGCCATAGCCATTTCTGTTGTGGTTTATCTATCTTCTATAATTGAAATTTTGTAGCCTCAAGTGGATGCCAAGACAGGCCAGGGATGCAGAAGGTTGGCTCCCTCCATTGTCGGGGGCAACCCTCGCCTCCTGCTCTCTCCAGCTCTGTGGCTGCTGCCATTTTTTGTTGGAATTTATTTATCTTCTATAATTGAAACTTTGTAGCCTTTAGTGGAAGCTTGGGCCTGCCAGGGTATATGGAAAGCTTGGCTTCCTCCATTGCTAAGAAAACCCATGCCTCCCTCCTGCTCTTTCGGTGGCCACAGCCATCTTGGTTGGGTTAATTTGCATAGTCATTCTGATTGGCTGGTGGGCATGGCTTGTAAATAAGGCTTTGGGTGTAGCAAAGTGACAGTTAATTTGCATATTACTCTTTTATTAGATAAGTGTTTTGAATCTAATTTTTAATATCCAAAAACAAGGTTTTACATAGAGAATTCCCAAAAGTGATTCTTTAATATATTAAAGCAAGTATTTAAATACTACGACCATTTCTGCCTCTCACCTCATTTTCTGGCTTCTCTGAATAAAAAAAAAAAATTCTATCAAAGTGATCAATTGTCAACAATAAATACAAATATATCAATAAATGTTTTGTGTTGATGTTTTTTTCCCCAGCCTTAGGTCTGGTTTTTGTCTGTAACTTTAGGTAAATGATAGCCTCTCTATCTCACAATTTTCAATGGTACCTGAAAATCAATAGACTACCTCAGGTCCGCAAACACCGTTTTGTTCAATATAACTTTATTATCATGTTGACAAATGACTTCAGAATCATAATTCATTTATATCAATTAATCTATGGTAAAATTGGTTTCCTTATATTGTTTTACTTAACATTGCAAAACCTATCACTGAAATTAAGTAAGGACGTAGTGTATATGCAACTGGCATTCAAATAATAATTGCAGGAAAAGTGTGAAAGCTCAAGAATAATTTAATTTTAATGTAGACTTGTATATTCCCCCTGGAAGTGCTATGGGTTAAATGTAGACAGAAAAGATGGATAACATAGGTAAAATCAAAGATTCATTTTTAAACTATAAAAGACATTAAAGAGCAACTAATCCACACTGCTCACATATCAGAAGAGGGAAAACTGAGAACAGAATTAGAAATTTAAAAAAAATGACTTGTTTTTTGTTATCAAGAACAATGCTAGGACCAGAAGCCATGCACCTTTTTTGCTATTTGACTATATTTTTATCCTATTAAATATGTTACTTTAAAAAAAAAAAAAGGATTTTTAGCCAGTTTGGCTCAATGGATAGAGTATCAGCCTGTGGACAAAAGGGTCCCATGCTTGATTCCAGTCAAGGAAATATGCCTGGTTTGTGGGCTCGATCCCCAGTAGGGGGCATGCCGATCAATGATTCTCTCTCATCATTGATGTTTCTGCCTCTCACTCCCTGTCCCTTCCTCTCTGAAAACAATAAAAATACTTTTAAAAAACTGAATTGAGTTACAAGTATCTTGAAAACATCAGAATGTAGGTGCAATGATTTCTGATGAAGAGTAGAAAGGTCATGCCCACCCATTCAGCTGAATTTTGCCTTTCTCAAAACACTGAAAACTAAAATTTCCAAAGGACATCTGCTGGCAGGTGATTTTCTAATCTAAATTTTCCTTTATAAAAATATTTCAAATAAAACACAGTTGGCAGACTCCAAGGGACATATTCACCAAGAAAAGTATATTTTAATAAAATTTTTGATACAATAAACATTTCAACTTAGGTCCTATCATTTAATCATCCTGATACTGAAGCCTGTACACATGTGGCTGAGTGCATAGAAAAAAATATATTAGTCTTTTCAGGAGCCTAGGGAGCCACCTTTGAATAATATGATGCATTTCCTGTAAAAAAATTACTTGTTCCCTTTGGACATATATCTACAAATATACTCCAAGAGAAAAATGAACCACAAAGAAAAATCCTCTCTTCAAGCAAACAATATGACACATTTTCAAAGCTATAGTAGACAATAACTCTCAGAATCTTTAGGTGAATGCAAAGTTGTCCTCTAATTGGCTTGGCAACAATTTAATTTCTCAAGTGCTGCATAACACAATTTAGCTACACTCAACCTGTGCTGTGAAGTAAGCCATTCAGAGACAGATAAGTACCATATGATTTCATTCATATGTGGAATCTCATGAACAAAATAAACTAACAAATGAGATAGAAATAAACCCATAGATAGAGAACTGACAGCTGTCCAAGGAGAGGAGGTCTGCAGGGCCGAGTGAAAAAAGATGATGTGATTAAGCAAAAACAAAACAAAACAAAAAACAACAACTGAGATATAGACAACAGCATGGTGATTATAAGAAGGGAAAATGGGGTGGGGGAAGGTAGAAAAGAGTATAGGGGGGATAAATGGTAATGTAAGGAGATCTGACTTGGGGTGGTAAACAATACAGATTACGTATTATAGTATTGTACACCTGAAACCTACATAACTTTTTTAACCAATGTCACCTCAATAAATTAAATAAAAAATAATTAAAAAGAAAAGAAAAAAATCCTATATAATAAAGAGCTAATATGCTAATTGGACTAGATGGTGAAACAATCTTCTAGGATGACCAGTGTGGGGGTGCGAGACCACAGGGTTGCAAGGTAGCAAGGCCCTCGAGGGTCGGGGCAGCCGGGGCTGTAAGGGCTTACTCTGGCACAAATTTTGTGCGCCGGGCCTCTAGTAAATAATAAAGATATAGTTTATATTTCTTACCTACCAGACTGACTACATTTAAAAGTCTACCTAAAATTTATACTAAGGCTACAGGGAAACAGATAATGTAAGATATTGTTAGGGTGCATAATGGTTAAACCTCTGTGGAGAAGAGTGCAACAGACTTTATATACATTCACCCTCTGACTCAGCGATCTAGAAATTTACCTAAAAAATAGATTTTCATAAGAATTAAACAACATAGGCACAAAACCTGTGCCATATTCATATTAATTGTGACAGAAAAATATTAGCAAAAATTGAAATGTCTAGACATAGAAGACTAACTGCATACACTATAATACCTTCACAATGGAGTAGGTTATTAGACAGCTATACAAAAGAAAATATTTTTGAACAAAGATGGAGTGATTTCCAACAAATACTCTCAAGCAAGAACATCAAGGTATGAAAGAATATATACATGTCTACCATTTGAGTAAAATATAAGGGTAAATATGAGTAGATAATATATTCAAGTGCACATATTATAAACATATATGTACATAATATGTGTGTGTGCTTCAATATGAACACTATTGATAAAGCAGAATATAATAAAATGGTTACCTATGGAAATTTAGGATAAGGTAGAACAAATAAAAATGAAATGAAGACTTTTTTTATATAGTTTTAATTCCAAATATATGAATATTTTATGTTTTCCAAAAGTTAAATTAAAATGAATAAAAAGCCAAACTTAATATAAAAGACAAAGAGGGGAAAAACTTAACTTTGAATCACATTGATAAACAGCAACCTTTTTGGTGAAAAAAAAGTCTAAAGACAAAAAGAAAGGGGCCAAATATATGGTGACGGAAGATGATTGGACTTTGGGTAGTGGGTACACATTGGAATGTACAGGTCATGTGTCATGGAGACATACACCTGAAACATATATGATCCTCTTAACCAATGTTACCCAATAAATTTAATTTTTTAAAAAGACAAAAAGAGTTGCAAAAACAGTTTAAACTTTGCTTAGTGTGTACCATTAACAAGAAAACCATAATACTCATGTCACAGGTTTGTTCTTAGAATTACATAAAAATATATGTACCAAATAACAGAAACTGGATGCGGGGTACGTGGAAATCCTATATTATCTTCACAATTCTTCTGTAAAACTAAAAATTATTCTAAAATAATAAGTTTATTTAATGAAAACAGTATGTACAACACTAATCATAATTCCTGACATAGAGACATAATTTAATTTAAAATAAAAATCAGCATAAATTTCATAAATAGTGAGCACTAACCAGACATTAGATGATCTTGCTATTGTTACGTTATTTTATTCTGGTAAAAAAATGGAATTAAATATTTGAATAACATAGCACATTCTATAGTTTCTGCGTCACAAGATTAAGTGTCCTAAGGTAATTCAACTACACTATGAAACCATAAATCATTTACCAAAATTAAGTTATAATTATATGGATTTGTGCAATGGCAGGGTTCCTATGTCTGGCTTGTACCCTCTCGCAATCTGGGACATCTCGAGGGATGTCAGATAGCTGGTTTCATCCTGATCCTTGCAGGCCTAATCCAGACAGAAGGGGAGCCTGATCCTGTGTGTTGAGCTTCTGTCCCCTGGTGGTCATTGCACGTCAAAACAGCTGGTCATTTGGTCACTTACGCTTATATATATATATATATATATATATATATATATATATACGCTTTTATATATATATATATACACACACACACACACACACACACACACACACACACACACACATGTAGATATGGTGTTATAGTTATACACATGCCTATACACACACATATACAGCTCTTTATGGTTTTCAAGAGAGTTCCACACATTTCCTCATAAGACTCACAACAGTTGAGCAAAATAGACCAGGAAGAACAGGTCATCTCCCTTGAACAAATGAGGAAACAGATTCCAGAGATGTTCAAACACTCCGCTTTGTCCACCGAGCTCGTCGGTAACGGAGCTAGGACTAGACCCCACTGACGCCTTGTCCACAATTTCTCCCGACCTGGGACACAACAAACAAAAGAACCTCTGCTCTTCTGCTGAATTATCCAAGAACACATCTAGGCCTCCCTATGGAGTCTTGATTCTCCCAGCCCTGGGAGGCCCCTACAAGAATCAGCCACTTAATCTGCATCTTCAAATCCTGGGATCAGTAACCTTATTATTTGGAATCACAAGACTCTTCTCTAAATGAAATGCCATAGAAGAGACTTTGAAGGGCTCTTCCAAATTAAATGCTCTCCTCTATGGTCTTAGTTTGATCATTGAGGGTCAAGGAATCTCAGTACTAAAAACAAACTGCAATTGCAACTGTTTATTATTAATCTTGCACCCCTTTCAATTAACTCAAGGGCTATAATGAAGCTTGGTCTCATTTAAAAATCAGAGAGCATATAAACAAGAGTAATAGTGGTAAATTTAAAACTGTAAGCCAGTTTGGCTTTCATTCATTCACTGAACAAGTATTTATGTTAAGCCTACTGGGAGTTAAACCAGAACAGTACTAGTTCTGGGGAATCAAAGAATAATAATCCGGTATAAGTAGACTACCCAGGAGGAGTCCAAGATGGGGGGTGGGATCACGCTCAATCAAGAACCATTTGAATGGTCTGGGTCAAAAGAGGAAGCCCAGGGAGATGGTTTCCCTCAAACCTGGAGGAGGCCAGGGTAGCAGCAATGTTTTTAAGGTTTTAAAGGAGTGGTGCTCAGAATGGATTGACTTAAACCTGGATACCTGCTTGCCATGCAACAACAATACAACGAAGTGAAATTATTTCACTGAGCAAAGCCAAAGAGCTGTTTTCAAAGCCAGGCCCACTCCAGGAGGCGTTCAGATGGCTGCTCTCCTGTGGCCTCATTAGCCGATTCTCACAAGGTGCACACTGGAGCAATGGCCTAGATTCCCACATACCAACTCTGACATTTATAAAGCACGTTCGGTTCTGACAAGATCAAAAACTCAACATTCTTTCAAATCTTGTAATAACTCCCAAATATCCCTGGCTCGAGCTGAGAAAACTGAAAGTGATAAAGCATGTAGTCCAGTGAAAAACAAAACAAAAACAAAACAAACAACAGCACCACCAACAAAAACCCTTAGGAATTATGGGTTTAGCCTCTTCCCTCCTGCAGTACCAGGCATTTGTATGATTTCGATAGCACATTTTCCCCTTAGAAAGCACTCATTGCATTTCCTCCCAAATGACTCATTTGTAACTGCCACGGTCCTATGATGTCAGCAATTTCACCAACAGACAGTGATTTCCCTGTTAAACTGCAGGCCTCCAACCTCAAACTCCTGTTTCTATTTTAATGTCACTGTGAGACATCTCAGCATTGCGAATTGACTCCAAGCCTCGCTCATTGCTACAGTGAGACTGAAGAAGGTGTACCAACATGTTGACTCAAACTATGCTCTGGTCACAGCTGGTACAAGGATGACATTTTGGGATTTTCAGGTTTTCAGACCCACCCTTTTAGAAATAACTATTCATAGCTGAAATTGATTGTGTACCTGTATGTCATGTTCCATCATACCACTTTTCTATCAAAATAAAGAGACACATTAAATTTACCATCTTAACCAAATAAGACTTGCCGCCTCTCGTTTTAGCTTTTTTATTTTTAGGTTAACAATATACATGACTTTTGGAGCTTATGTCTTCTATAATATGATAGACTAACCATTTCCATTCATTCATGAATGTGCCATTTGTACACTTAGCACTAAAGCATCTAATTTGTCTCTGGCACGGGATATACGGCAGTTAAAAGGTTAGAGAAGTTTAGAGATTTTTGGTAGGTGAATAGTGAATGAATGCTCAAAATCATTGATAACCCAATGTCATTATTTTTAGAAGGAAGAAATCAAGATGTGGAGGGGTAATTTTTCCAAAGGTGAGAAAGCCAAGAGGTGGCAGTCAGACTTAGAAGTAAGGAGAGGTAAGGAGACACCTGACTCTCAGTTCATTGTCCCTTCTTTCTTCCATGCCTCTCCTGATTCAATGACGTTGATATTGGTGAGGCAGCAACTTGCTTGATAGTTGCCTTTTCCTAAAAGCCAAATAAGTGTGTGTATTCAGTGAAGGACTTTGCATACCTTGCTTAACTTACTCCTTCCAAATTCTGTGATGTTGAATTGCTTCCTACCTTAACTCAAAAATTGACAGAATGCCAGTTTTGAGCCAAAAGCCAAAGGATCCAAGTCAAAAATCTCTTTGGGCCTCAATGTGCTCTTTTTCTATAGGAGTGGACTAGATGAGGGAAAGCAAGTCAGCTTTATCGCAAGTCCCTGGTCACTCAAATGGCAAGGTGTTTTAAAGCCAGCTACTTAAAAGCCTTCAAAGAGCATGTCAACCCTCACAGGCAGAGGGTTCAGATTTATTTATTTTTCACTAAGGCAAGAAGGGGGCTGAGGAAGGGGGAGGGGAGAATATGCACGTGCGCTGTGCCTGTGCTAAGGAAATGGGGTTATTGAATATGTGCCACCTTTTCTTCATGCCAATTAGAACATCATTAAAACAGGCACTCACTGATTCTAATCACATTTGCCACACTCAATGTAGCTCAAGTTTATAACTTTCTGAAAATTAAAGAATAGAAGAGACGCTGTGACACCTCAAATAAAAAAAGACACTGTGACAGATTTCCTAGTGATTTACATTAACATCCAGGAAAAACTCTTTGAGTCCTCAATAAGCACAAAAAGGAAACCCTTAACTCTCTCACCTCTGCAGGCCATGGTGCACAGAAAGCCATTTCTGAAGGGCAGAATACAGGTACCAATGCCAGAATCCCAGTCCAAGCACTCATTCAGTATGTAAGCAACCTAGCTTCAGATTCCTTGTTAACCCACTGGGGGAAATAATAGTTCCCGTTTCATAAGATTTTTAGGAAAGTTAAATTAATTAACAATTTCAAAGTACCTAATACAGTGTCTCACAGTCCAAGTATTTAGTAAATAATGATTACTGAATGAAGTAGTAAACATTAAATTTACTTCAAACATGAATACAAAAATTAATTACCTATGCACAATTACTACAATGCCAAGTTTCTACTTAAACCTGCTCCAAGAACTCCTAGACTACTTATCTATCATCCACACAAACATAGAATTATATACACATACATCCTATATAATAAAAGCCTAATATGCAAATTGACTGAATGACAGAATGACTGGTCACTATGATGCACTGACCACCAGGGGGCAGATGCTCAATGCAGGAGCTGCCCCCAGCCTGCAGGCCCCAGGCCAGCCAAGGCAGGTGACAATGTGTACCCCCCTCTTCACCCCCAATCACCCTGCTATTTGCCCCACAGAGGGAGGCAACTGGAGGTGATGGTGGAGGGCAAGGTCGGCAAGCATGCGGCGTCAGGCCAGCCAAGGCATGTGCCAGTGGGGGCCCCCCAATCACTGTGCTGGTTGCTCCACAGATCAGCCCTGATTGCTATCCAGGGACTCTATTGTGCATGAATTTTGTGCACTGGGCCTCTAGTATATACGTAAACACATACACACAAAAAAAATGCATATACATCAACATGCTAACAGTACTTATTATGAGTGGTGAAAAGACTGAATTTTCTTGATGTTTTCCTTCATTTTCTAATTCTTTTGAAAAAAAAAAGTCATTACAATTTTGTAAAATAATATAAAAAAGCTGACTTCTGATTGAAAGATTGTTAAGTGATATCATGTAACATTTGGGTATGAAAGCTTCTGGCATATTTATAGGCTTTTTAGAATGAAAGTTCTCATTTAGACTAATTTCCCTAACGGCATCAAGAATAAAATGCAAACCCCTGTTTACCCAACTAAACAATGATTAATGCTAAGCATATGGAAGCATATGGTAAGACTAATGAATAGTTTTCTCTGTTTGAACATGGTAATAGTTTTGTGAAATAGGCTGGCACAGGGTGTAAATGAGGTTAGTAGATCAAAACCAAATATTAATCAACTGGTTAATAATTTTGGCAGCACTATTTACAATGAAAATAAGATAAAATAATTATTGCAGAAATAAGCATTCCCTAAAGAGCATTAAAGTTGAATAATAATGAATACTACCTTCATCAGTTTCTATAGCTTGTTTTAGTTTTCCATATTACTTGATAATGTTAATCATTAGTATCACCACCATCACTTACTGTTACAGCTATTATTTATTAAGCACTTATTATATGTTTAGTATATGTTGTATGATTACTTAATTTTACTCCTCACAGCAATTCTATACAATTTGTGTCTGTTTCCCTTTTTGAGTCCAAGAAATAGAGTCATAAGTGGTTAAATTATCTTTCTCAAGATTATAGTCAGTAAAATCAAAGCCAGGAATCCAAACGAACTTAATTTCTTCAAGGTATCCCACCAAAATATAAGGCATCATAAAGACTATTTTGACCTTAGCTGATTTGGCTCAGTGGAGAGAGAGCCAGTCTGTGGACTGAAGGGACTTGAGTTCCATTTCAATCAAAGGCACATGCAGGGGTTGTGAGCTCGATCCCCAGTGCAGGGGGTGCAGGAGACAGCCGATCAATGATTCTCTCTCATAATTGATGTTTTTATCTCTCTCTCCCTCTCCCTTCCTCTCTGAAATCAATAAAAATATATTATCTTAAAAGACTATTTTGGACTATTATATGCCAAAAAATGGACAACCTAAAAGAAATAAATTCATAGAAACATATACCTACTAAAACTGAATCACACAAAAATAGAAAATATGAACTGAGTAATTACTAGTAAGGACACTGAATAAGTACTCCAAACCAATAAACAAAAGTTAGGAGCAGATAGCTTCACTGGAATTCTACCAAACATTTAGAAAATAATTAATACCAATTCTTCTCAAACTCCTCCAAAAACAGAAAAGCGAACACTTCCAAACACATTTTTTAGGCCAGCTCTATGCTGATACTAACACCAGACAAGGACATCAAAGCAAAGAAAATTACAAGCCAATACCATGATAAACATAGATGCAAAAATCCTCAAAAAATTAGCAAACTACATTGGACAATATACAAAAAAGACCATACACTACAATCAAGTGGGATTTATTCCAGTGATTCCAGTGATGCAAGAATGATTCAACACTGCAGTTCAATTAAAGTGATATAGCACACTGACACAAGGAAAGGGAAAAATGACCTGATCATCTCAATAGATAAAAAGCCCACATTTGACAAAATTCAATATCAAATTTATGATAAAAACACTCAACAAACTGGATATAAAGGTACTAGACCTCAACATAATAAAAGCTACATATAACTAGTCCAAGGTTAATACCATATTCACCAGTGAAAAGATGAAATTTTTTCCTTTGAGATTAGGAACAAGACAAAAATGCCCACTTTCACCACTTTTATTCAACACTGTACTGGAATTCCTAAACAGAGCAAGCAGGCAAGAAAGATACAATAAAGACACCCAAATCAGAATGGAAGAAAAAGTTGTCTCTGTTTGCAACTGACATGATCTTTTATGTAAGAAACCCTAAAGACTCCACCAAACTATGCAGAATAAACAAATTCATTCAAGTTTCAAGTTACAAAATCAATACACAAAAAATCAGTTTCATTTTTACACATTAATAATAACCTAAAAGAAATTAGGAAAGCAATCCATTTATAATTACAACCAAAACATTTAAAACATAGAAAAAAGTTTAATCAAGATGAAAAGACTACTATACTGAACACTAGAAGACACTGATGAAAAAAAAACAAAACGAACCAAGAAGATAGAAAGATATTTTATGCTCATAGATTAGAAGAATATATACTGTTAAAATGTCCATACTACCAAAAGCAGTGTACAGATTCAGTGCAATCCCTATCAAATTTTCCACAACATTTAAGTAGAGCTGGAAAAAAAACAAGGAGGCCCGTCTTGTTGGGCAGGTAACCGAGTTTCTTTTTAATGAAGCATATATTCTGGTATGTCTGTAGTAAAAACAGGATTCTGTGACAAGACTTGGAAAGTAAGCCTTGTACTGGTAGTCACGGAGAGATATCTCTCTCTTACCTTCCATTATGTCTGGCCCCCAAGGTGGTTACAGATATTGCGCATACTGGGCAGGAAGAATGTGTTCTTTACCACACAGAGGCAGGGAGGAAGAAAAAAGGTCACTAAAGATGCACATGATATCTTATGAACCTGAATGTCTATTTTCACAAAGTAACAAGGAAATTGGAGAAGAGTATCAAGTCTAGCTTAATCACTCAAATATGGACTAAGCTATGCCATAGGACAGGCAGGGAGATGGCTGTAGTATTGAGATGGTGGTGATAATGATGACATGAGGAAGGTCTTAGAAAAAAACAATCCTGAAGCATAGAATTCTAGCTTCCCTGCTCTATGAACATGCTAAAAAATTTAGGCTTTGATTAAACTGAGAGAAAATGTTTGTTGTGTTGATTAGATTATGTGAAACAGGGATCAGTAAACTATAGCCTAAGAGCTAAGAATAAATTTTATATTTTTATATAATTAAAACAACCAAATGACACATGGAAGTTATCCTATAGTAAAAGAGCAATATGCAAATTGACTGTACCTCTGCTATACCACCAGCCACGCCCACCAACCATGCCCACCAGTCAATCAGAGCGAGTATGAAAATTAACCCAACCAAGATGGATATAGCCACAGAGAGAGCAGAAGAGAGGCTTGGGTTGCCCCTGGTGATGGAGGAAGCCAAGCTTTCCACACACCCTGGAGGGCCCAGGCCTCCACTTAAGGCAACAAAATTTCAATGGCTGTGCAAGCAGAAGGCTTGGCTCTGCTCCAGCTACGAAGTTTCAATTGTAGAAGATAAATAAATCCCAGATATCAAGGCTTACAAACCACCACAGGCCCCTCACCCAGGCCACCCCATGCCCCAAGGGAACACCCATCCTGCTCTGGGACACCCTTCAGGGAAAACCAACTGGCTCTCACCTATGTAGCAGGCCTCTATCCTATCTAATAAAAGAATAATATGCAAACTGACCATCACTCCAACATAGAAGATGGCTGCCCCCATGTGGACACAAGATGGCTTCCACAAGATGGCCAGCAGGGGAGTGTAGTTGGGAGGGACCAAGTCTGCAAGGGAGGGCAGTTGGGGGTGATCAAGCCTGCAGGGGAGGGCAGTTAGGGGTGACCAGGCCAGCAGAAGAGGCAAGTTGGGCTGACAAGGCCTGCAGGGAAGGGCAGTTGGGTGGGGGGACCCAGGCTTACAGGTGAGGACAGTTAGGGGTGACCAGGCCTGCAGGGGAGGGCAGTTAGTGGTGACCAGGCCTCCAAGGGAGGGCAGTTAGGGGCAAACATGCTGGCAGGGGAGCAGTTAGGTAATCAGGAAGGCAGGCAGGTGATCAGTTGGGCACCAGCAGTCCTGGATTGTGAAAGGGATGATCCTACCTGGATTGGGCCTACATGGGCAGTCGGACATCCCTGAAACAGTCCCATATTAGAGAGGGAGCAGGCTGGGATAAAGGACACCCCCTCTCCCCTGTGCACAAATTTTGTGCATCGGCCCTCTAATATAAAATAAAAACTCAGTGTTTATAAATCACATTTCTTTTAGTACAGCCATGGTTAATTAGTTTAACCTAGTCGATTGTTGCTGTTACAATGACAGTGCAGTTGTAACAGAGGCCACATGGCCAAAAATTTAAAATATATACTAACTGTCCTATTACATTAAAAATTTGTCAACCCATATTAACATAGATAACAAATACGGTTCCTGTGGGTATGTGCTCATCACCAGAATTTTCTATCAGAGTACTAAAATTTCACAAATATATCACTGCTGGGACATCTGTTAAATATGTACAAATGCATCACACAGGATTCTAAGATCACTACATTTTGGAGGAACAGCCTTGACGTGATCAAATATAGTCCCTTCCTAACTTCCTTATGATTCCCTCCCTTATATAATAGGAAACCATTGGAAATGAAGGAAAATTAACGATTACTGTTTCTTCCTTGGATCATTAAAAGACACTTCCTATAATTTACGTAATCTGACAACTTCCTCAATCATTATGTTTCACTTGTGAATTGTACTAAAGTGTTTCATTTTGTTTATTTTTACAGTTTCCTGAAGAAGCAGCAGATGGGACTTAGCCAGGGAACCCTAAACCCCTCTGTTGGCTGCTCATAGCCAGACAGGCTCTCCTGAAGCTGAGCTGTGAAAGTGATGGCTGGTTCCCGCTGAGCCCCAGGACCCACTGGTTGCTTCCCTCTGAGCTGTGATCCTGATTGACAGCTCCACTGCCTCTCTCCTTGAGGAGCTTTGCCTTTGATTTCTTGCCTTTAGCAGTGCACCTGTATAGCTGTTAATTATGTAAAAGGAAGAGCCATGAGGCCACTTCTCAAAGTCGCGCTTGTTTTGTATTCTCTCAAAGAAATACACCTAGTGGCAGATTATTATGATCTCTGAACACATAATAATCTGGCCTCTCTCTCTCTCTCTCTCTCTCTCTCTCTCTCTATATATATATATATATATATATATATATATGTATATATATATACATATATATATATGTATATACACACACATATATATATATATATATATATAATTAGAGGCCCAGTGCATGAATTCGTGCATGGATGAGGTCTGGCTAGCCTGGCCAAGGGGAGGGGACATGGGCAATTGGCTGGCCTGTCTGCTGGTCGAACTCCTGATTGAGGGGACAATTTTCATATTAGCCTTTTATTATATAGGATCTACACTGAGTGGCCAGATTATTATGTGTTTAGAGATCATCATAATCTGGCCACACTGTGTAGATCAACCCAAGAACATTATACTAAGTGAAATAAGGTAGCCTCCAAAAAACAACTGTGGTATAATTTCAGGTATCTGAAGTATTTAGTCAAAATGAGAGAGACAGAAAGTGGATGGTGGCTGCTAAGAATTGGGGGATGTGATGAGAGGGCACTATTGTTTATTGAGTACAGAGTTTCAGTTTTAGGGTGAAAAGAGTCCTGGAAATGGAAGATGGACTTGGGTGCATGCAATTGTGAATGCACTTACTGAAAACTTAAAAACAGTTAAGATGGTACATTTTACATTATGCGTATTTTACTATGGTAAGAAAAAAATGAGTAAAATAATAAATGCGTCTTTCACATGCCCATCTAATTCATGAGAATATTGTGAAAAATCAATGTTCCTTTATTTTGTGTATGATATTTCCTTAAAAGGTTTAAAAATCACACATGTTCAAAGTGGTATTATTTAAAGAAACATTTTTTCAGATGCTAACTCTATCAGGTCTTAAACTTTAACGATGGGTAACAGGTAAGCACACTTGATGAATTTGAGTTGGTACCGGAGACAAATGCTTAGAGCTAGTCTGCCCCATCCATTAAAACAGGGCGAGTGTGAACTATCATCTTTATCCTGTGCTATCTTTTCTTCTCATACTACATGTCACATGTATCATCTGTTAAAATTAACAGGGGTAGATAACTTTGTCTACTGTATTCACTGACATAGGCCAAGTACCTGGAATAATGCCAGGCTAAAAAAAGATATAATGGCAGATATTATTGATTTGGATAATTTTTATCTATCCAAAATAGATGTCAATAAGTTATATAAAGTAACATATGAATGTCCCCTTCATTCAAGTCCCCATAATACTATTTTCTCTTAAAGAAGTTATTTCCAGGCAGATTTTTTAATCTTTCTGAAATACATAGTACATGGATCACTAGTTTTTCATTATTTAAAATTAAATATTTATTTAATTATTTAATTATTAAGCATCTTCTATGTTCTAAGCACACTTCTAGATGATTTTCTCTCGCCGAGTCTGAGTACCGAATAATGGCATGTTTTTAGACAGAACTCTCCAGATCTACATGACCATTTGGATAACTTAATTTAGCCAGACTACATAATGAATGCTGCCTGAGCCCACTTCCACTCCAAGAACAGAATGTTGCAAAACAGCAAATGGAAACCAACTGTACCTAGACTGACCCATATCACAGAGATGGTGCTATTTGTGTCAAAATATTTCAAAGGAACCTAGCTGCTGTTCGATGAATAACCATGGAATGAATAAGACAACTCACTCTTCAATGATTTTCCCCAATGCTCCTGACCACAGAGTCTGTGGCCTCTAATTATAGCTCATTTACTTAATGTATTCAAGGAAATTGCTGTCACGAGGAGCTTTAAGATACCCTGCCCTTAATATTAAGCTCATTTGTTTGTGGATTAGCAACAGGATAAAACAGAATCTAACAAATCTTGAATCTCCAGTTGTGCTTTATGTCTTTTTTTTTTTGCCTCATTAATTTTCCTGATTTATTCTTGTCCTTTTGTGCCCTTAGTCCCTCTGTTTTAGTCTTCAAACATCTAATTGGTATGTGTTGTGATGGATAAGCCCATGGCCATGGTCCCATGTTTTTAGGAATAGAGGTTCTTTCCCTTTAGCACTTTTTACCAAGGAGATTTTCTTAATTAAATGATCTTTGCACTCGTCATTTCCAAACTCTCATTTCATATCTGCTTTTCTAGACTGTCGCCTGGGTCCCCTTTCAGTTCTTAGATTCCGTGACATCTGTGCAGGACAGATACTAAGGACATCATAGGAATCATCCCTCCTCTAGACTTTTCAGCATCACAACCTGCTTTTTCATGTCCATGATATTTTACAGTCAATTTGCCTTTGGAATTTCCTCACAGAATCATTTCCAACAACTGAAGGCTCTTGAGCTTCCAAAAAAGGCAACATCTGTGTCATTGGCAAGTTTACTCTATAAACCACCTTAATTGTAGGCGCTGAGAGAGCTAAACTTTTTGGTGTGTTATATTAAAGGAGGCACATAGATGGCAGTGACAGTCCCCTTCTTCCTGGCTGAATCCAGGGCAGACAGTGCCTGTGGCTCCTAGAACATGATTCCTCCATGCAGAATACTTTCTACTACACAGGAGGTTTTGGTACCCCCTTATCCTGCTCTCTAGAACATCCCATATTCTAACACTATATACAACTTAGTTATTTTGTTGAATAATTTTTGTCTCTCCTGCTAAATATAAGTTTCACAAGGGTGGGAATTTTTGTCTGTTGTGTTCACTGATGTGTGCAGGCATTTGGAATAATGCTAGGCACGTAGCAGGTACCCACATAATATGTCTAATGAAGGAATAAATGATCTCTGCCTCCACTAGCATCAGCATATCAGGGGAAGACAGTGAGGGAACTAGGAGGCAAAATTTAAGGAGGCGCCCATTCTCAGGGCCAACGGCATTAGCATACACTTAACGAGGTAAGAGGGCACCCTGAACCCCTGATTTGCTTCCCTTCAATCCCAGCTCTGAGAATCATCATAGTTAAGAACATAGATTTTTCCCCTCCACACTACACCTACTGAATTGCACTCACTTTAGTGGTGGGGCTGGAGGTAGTAGCTTGGGGATTTCATTTCTAACGAGCTACTTGATCATGATAAGACACATTTATTTGAGACTTTAAAGTAAGCAGCATTACCAAGACAATTGTTTCACTAAACCATTTCTGGATGGTCCTTCATCTCATCAAGTCCCTTAATGACCTTTCTATAACTTAGCTTTCCCCTCTTTTTCCTAACAAAATTGTAACAGTCACAAACACTATTATATTTCATGTTCTAGGCCTAGGCACTGTGTTAGTATATATAACACACCTACTTGTCAAACACTACATGTGATAGGTACTATCATCCGCTCCACTTACATACGAGGAATCTATGGCACAGGTTAAGAATGTCATCTATGATCACACAGCTAGGATTCAAACCCACACAGCCTTGCTCCAGAGGGTATGCTCTGGCCAGACATTCTCCCTAAAAGGAAATTATTTTCATCCGAGTCTTCAATCCTCTTAGGCTTCGCCTTTCCCTTTATTTGGCTATTCTCTTGACTGAGAAACCTTTTCCAGTCACTTCTCCACCATAAACCTTCCTACTGAAATCACACCCATTTTTCATTATCCCAATGGAATTCAATTTCCCGTGATGCCATCTCCAAACGCCCCACTTGGTTTCTCTCCTGTTCTATTTTAAAGTTTTGGTGCAGAACCAACCAGCATATGGTTAACTATTTCAAAATACGACCCCTTATTAAGCCTCATTTCCTTGTACCCATTGTTCCTTTACCTCACTGGAGCACTGACCAGGCCCTCCTATGCTCACTGCTTCTGGAGAAGGAAAAAAAAATCATGAAGGATAAATAAAGAAGTACATTTTTGGCTTTTGAGTTTCAAACGTCTAGCACATTCTCCTAGGAGAAAACAGAAATTAATCATGAACACGGGCCATCGATTTGGGAAGATTGTAGAAGAGTAAAGGTCAGAGATATCTGGCTGACTCCCCTTTCTACCTACAAATTCCAATTTATACCAACTTGGATAAAAATCCCCAGCTGGGATGAGGACCAGAGGGGAGACAAGCAGTGAATAGAGATTTTAGTTTCCTGTAAACGGGGATCCTTGCAACAAATGCAGATGTGACAAACGCATGACAGTTTTCACAGAGACAGGAGTGAAGAGAGAAGATGTGTCACAGCACCAGGCTAGAGCCCAAGAAGCCGTGGTTATTTACGTAGGCAGCGTGGTCATGCAGCCAGTTAAAGCATGACTCAGGGCGACAAACCCATTTGCCCACAAGTAACCTTAAACCAGAGAGAGTCTTAAAGAGCACCGTCCATACTTATTTGTTAGCCTAATATTACATTTGAGCAGCAGGGTGAGCAGTTTAGGGAGAACTCAGAGAAAGCTGAACTTGAACTGCAGGGATCAAGAATGACTCAGCCGTGTCCTGAACGGACAACAGACCACATGGCAACAAGACTATCATCCATACATCAGCACAGCCGGGTCACGACCGGTTCATTTTCACCCCCACCCTCCACCAGCTCTGATCCTGGTACCTCAGACCGCTCAGTTACCCTGCAGTTTTATCTTCCCTTCGCTTGGCACCAGAATGTGTCCCTTGATTCTGATCAACACCCCAGAGTGAGCCCTGGCACAGGAAATGCTCAGTAATTATGAGCAAATGAACGAAAAAAAAAAGCAGAGTAAATCTCACAAATTTGGAAATGGATATTTTTGCCAGGAAAACCCTCCAACCCTAGTAGTCATCAGAGTGGCCAATTAGGAGAATTTAGAAGCGGATGATCCTGCCACAGTTTATTATTCCCTGTCCAATCACAGATGTTTGGTGCAGATCAAAGCGCCTCGCGTCCTGAGTGAGTTCTGCACTCACAGCAGTAACGAGCACAATAAAGAAAGCACATGGGAAATACGGCTATTTTATTTTGGTTTGTAAAAATCACCGTCTACCGAGTTCTTAAAAGATTCACAAAAGAGATGACATTTGTTGAGGTCCGGCCAGAGAGGGCCTTTGTGAATTTGTTAAAAATGAATCACTGTTTCCAGCGAGTTTTCCTGGGGGACACTCAGATGCTGGGTTATCCTTAACTTCAAGCTAATTTGCACATATCAGATAACCGCAGGCCTTCATTTCTGATCAAGGGCAAAAAAGATCAATGTATAATATTTTTTAAGCCGGGAATACACAGCTGAAGACTGTGAAAGAAGAGGAAATGGACACAGTGTAATGTAGCAAGTCATTTCACTGCAGGTCAGCCATCGCTATAGAAGCATTCTGAACCAAAAGACTTAGGTTTCATTATTGTACAGATTGAGAAAATTCAGAAAAAAAATACTTTAAAAATAAGATATAAAAAAGTGAGTATCTATGGGGAACAGTTTCTTGAATAGATGTCTAAAG
This sequence comes from Lasiurus borealis, assembly GCA_004026805.1. Lineage (NCBI taxonomy): Eukaryota > Metazoa > Chordata > Mammalia > Chiroptera > Vespertilionidae > Lasiurus > Lasiurus borealis. The sequence goes on along the minus strand of PVJN01005955.1, from coordinate 55,646 downwards.
GCTTATAATAAGATATAAGAATATTGGAGTATTCATCTCAAACCTAGCTTACTTTGTGAATTCTTATTTTTTAAAAATATATTTTTATTGATTTCAGAAAGGAAGGAAGGTTGCCTCCTGTATTCCCCTACTGGGAATTGAGCCTGCAACTCAGGCAAGTGCCCTTGATCAGAATCGAACCCTGCACCTTTCAGTCTGCAGGCCAACGCTCTATCCACTGAGCCAAACCAGCTAGGGTGTGAATTCTTTTAATTATTAGTCCTTTCAAAAAATTAAGATTTAGAACTCAATCTTAGCTTTAGAGCACCACAAGGCAGCTTGGGGTGACGGTCATGTGTTAGACTCAACTGGCTTCGCTATGGGCTGGTCCTGTATCAGCTGTGCCCCTCGTCTGGGGTCCTTGCCTTCTGCTGGCAGACAGAAGAAATGAACTCTTGGCTGCAGTAAAGTAGCAGGAATAGAGGGACTCGGGGAACTGGGGGTTGATACAGTCTTCTACTTGTATTGAATCAACTCAAGCCTCATTAGTAAGACATTTCACATTGTAGGTGTTTGAGGAAATCTCATGACTTTTATACAGAGGAGGGAGGGGGAAATCAATAAAAATGTGAAGGTACTGTGTAATATCAGGAGATTAAGGGGAAAGGAGGCTGAAATAGCTTGCACCCAAACTGGGAAAAATATATATATATATCGAAGTCCTATTTGTAGATCATTTAAAAATCAAACACCTAGTTAGATCACTTAAAATGAAAAGTATCTGTCCCCTCATCAGCTGTCCCCAGCTTCCCAAGAAATTGAACAAATATTGCAAGTTTAAAAGACTGATCTGCCACCCAACCAGTATGGCTCAGTGGTTGAGCGTTGACCTATGAACTAGGAGGTCATGGTTCAGTAGCCGGTCAGGGCACATGCCAGTTTGTGGTCTTGATCTCCAGTCGGGGGTGTGGAGGAGGCAATCAATCAATGATTCTCTTTCATCATTGATTTTCCTATCTCTCTCTCCCTCTCCCTTTCTCTCTGAAATTGAGCCTACAACCCAGGGATATTCAAAAGACTGCTTTGCCAAACTAATTTACAGTGACAAAGAGCAGATCCCGTGGGGCCTGAGATTAGCAGAATGTAGGGGGAGAGGAGTGGGCTGCAAGAAGATTTTAGGGGGGGTGATGGAAACAGTCTCTCTTGATGGTAGCAGTGGCAATTTCATGTATGTATACAGCTGTCAAAGCTGAATTATACACTGAAAGTGAAGCAGTGTACTGTACATAAACTATCCTATCTAATAAAAGAGAAACATGCAAATTGATTGTACTTCCATTACATCCATAAGGCACACCCACCAGCCAATCAGGAGTGAGTATGCAAATTAACACAACCAAGACAGAGGTTAATTTGCATAGCCAGACACAGAGCAAAGGCTGAAGAGAGCATAGAAAGAATTCAAGCACTGCAGAAGGGAGCGAAGCTGTGGAAAGCAAGCAAATGAGGTGGTGGAGAAGGAATGGAAGCAGACGGGGAAGAGGGAGAAAGGAGGGAAGCGTGCGGGGTAGTAGAGAAGGGAAGGAAGCTGACGGGGCAGCAGAGTCCACTGCAGGAATCCTATTGCAGGAATCTTCTGCAATGGGCCTCTAGTACTTAATAAAGTTGATTATATAAACTCCCTGAATAACTAGTATACCATGCCTTAAGGAGAACTTAATGACCAAGTAGCAACACTTTCTCCTTCCATGTTTTCTGAAGCTTAGATTTGCAATTTGTCTGGCTAGATAAGATAGACCCAAAAGCTACTTTATGGACTATCAAGGTATATGGCATTACAGTATCTCCACAATTTACCAAAGATTACCTACAATTCAATCATTTTGCTTGTTTTAGAATTGGCATTCAAACATGTAATTGTAATATGCATATATCATTGTTTAGAGAGAAAAATCAGAAGTCCTAGTATCTTTTTTTAAGCCTCATCCTTGACAGTTTGTCACCTTGCAATTATGCCAAGTTAAAGGAAAAAAAAAGGGGGGGGTGGGGAAGGAGGGGGAGTGGGTATTTCTGAGCCCATGACTTCTGAGGAACTTTATTTGGAGGATATTTCCATTTTTCTTCTATGCACAGGTAGCAACTTCACTCCCTTTTAATTTTTACAAAAGATATTAAAGAAAAAGTAATATTTTTGGAGTCTGACATATTTAGAAAGAAAAACAAAAAAAACCTCCACAATCAACAAATATGTTTTCACATGAAATTACAAAGGCTATTGCTAGAATATTCTGCAGCCCACCACACAGGAGAAAGAAAGCCCTCAGGCTCCTAAAAGCCTGTGAAATCAGTCAAAATAATCATTACATTTTGTTGCAGGCAAGACATACCTGAGTCTCAGAGAATAAACAATAAAGTGCTTCATCTCCCTCACAAAGTATGCAAATATTACACACCATTCCTTAAAAAAATAATCACAAACAATGAAAATACTAAATAACATAAGGTTTTCCTTGGAGATGTTCCTAATCTATTTTTCTTTTCATTCCTCATATCTGTAACATATCGGTACTTTAACAAAGCCTATATGTAAATAAGTCTGTATATTTTGTCCTTAGCATTGACTATAACATATCCTATCTAATAAAAGAATAATATGCAAATTAACCATCATGTCACCACACATACAAGCCATGCCCACCAGCCAATCAGGAGTGAGTATGAAAATTAACCCAACCAAGATGGCTGCAGTCACAGAGCTGGAGAGAGCAGGAAGCTTGAGTTGTTCCAGTGATGGAGAAAGCCAAGCTCCCACAGTCCTCGCCTGCCTTGGATTCCCCTATAAAGTTTCAATTATAGAAGATAAATAAATCCCAACAAAAATGGCTACACTCACTGAATGATCAAGAGGCTTGGCTCCACTCAAGACTAGAAAGTTTCAATTACAGAAGATAAATAAATCCCACATACCAGGGCCTCCACTTGGGTTGCTGGTGGTGGGGGCATGGCTGGCCTGCAAACCACCACAGGCCTCTCACCCAGTCCACCCCACGCCACAAGGGAAACACCATCCTGATCTGCAAACCAGTTGGGCCCCACCCATGCACCAGGCCTCTATCCTATCTAATCATATATAAAACAAAAGAATAATATGCAAATCAACCATCACTCCCATACACAAGATAGCTGCCCCCATGTGGTCAAAGATTACTGCTCCCCTGTGGACACAAGATGGCCACCACAAGATGGCAGCAGGGGAGAGCTGTTGGGAGGGACCAGGTCTGCAAGGAAGGGCAGTTGTGGGTGATCAGGCCAGCAGTAGAGGGCAGCTGGGAGGGACCAGGCCTGCAAGGTAGGGCAGCTGGGGGTGATCAAGTCAGCAGGGGAGGGCAGTTAAGGGTGACCTGGCCAGGAGAAGAGGGCAGTTAGGGATGACCAGGCCTACAGGGAAGGTTAGTTAGGGGCAAACATGCTGGCAGGGGAGCAGTTAGGCATCAATCAGGCTGGCAGGGGAGTGGTTAGGAGATGATCTGGCTGGCAGGCAGAAGCGATTAGGGGCAATCAGGATGGCAGGCAAGTGAGCAGTTGGGCGCCAGCAGTCCTGGATTGTGAGAGGGATGTCTGACTTCCCATTTAGGCCTGATCCTATACACTCCCTCCCTTAGAGACCCACTCTTGAGGGGTGGAAGGACCTAAATCCAGATGCAAATGGCTGAATCACTGTGCTTGGTCATTTTTGCCTTAATTAGAATTCTTGTCAAACTATATTACTGTATTTATTGGACCATTAAGATAGTTTAAGCTTTTCTAAAAGAAGGCAACATAGGATCAGGCCTAAACGGGCAATCAGACATCCCTCTAGGGGTTCCAGATTGGAGAGAGTGCAGGCTGGGCTGAAGGACATCTCCCCTCATCCCCCACACACGAATTTCGTGCTCCAGGTCTCTATTTAGAATACAAGCACTCTGGTTTTGCCTAGCTGAATTTAATAAAATAGGAGAATTCACAGTGACATGCTGTGTCTCTGAATTCATACCTTCATCCATGCTGCCACCAAGACAAAGTCTATGAACTGAATTCCAATGAGTTCCATATTTCACCACACTAAGCTGAAACCAAAAGAAATCAAAAAGTTTATGACCAACTTTCTGAAAGTGGTTAATTTGGCATGGGATAGAGTTTCTACTTCCACTATTCCAGGCCAATGCCTTTTTGTTCTTACTCCAAAAAAAACCCCACAAATGCACCACTGAAAAATAGCCATGTGAGTGCTTATTTGGGTAAGAACATGTCCATTTGATATGAGCACAAATCTTACTCTTCCAACTGAAACCACAGTAACTCCGTACCCTTAAAATATATTTCACTCTTCCCATTGAAAGCACAGTAATACTGTATCCTTAAAATATGCTTGCTCTGACAATGGGAGCACAGTAATTTGTATCCTTAAAATATATCCTAATTTACTTTCCCCATTATTGAGTAGTACCATCAAAATTATATTAACTGATCTTCATCGGAAGTCTAAATAACAGCATATCTTTCTGAGCCCATGACTTCCGAGGGAATTTATTGAGAGCACATTTTCATTTTTCTTCCATGCACAAGTAGTTACTTCGCTCCCTTTTAATTTTTTTCAAAAGATAAATTAAAACCAGAAACTCCTTGTTGGATTTTACATTCCACTGACTCACAGTCTTTTCGAATGATGCGTTTTCTTAGGTTAATTATTACATCTTTGAGCAATCTTTGCAGGAGGGCAAGGAAACGATTAAGGAGAACTGGCTCTGTGTAAAGAACAGAAATGAGATTATATTGGAGGTAAAAACCTAGGATAGTTGAAGATTTGGTAGACATTAACACAGGATTTTTTTTTTCAGAGCAGAATCCCTCAAAAAGTAAGAGCCATATGGATTTGTAATTTTTTTTTCTGTTTCTTCAGCTGATTTTATACTACACACTTGACTACTGTTTATCTCTATATTCAGAACTGACTTACATGGATAGAAAGCCCTTAAAAGAGTGCCTATATTAGGACAAGTCAGGATTATACTAGTACACCTAATAAATAGTAAATAATTACTCCTAATTACAGGTGACCTAAGTATACTTGGTTATTCTTATAGGGTCTTTCCTACTCATCCACAAAATCTATTCTAGCTATGGATTATGTTGATATCACTGAAAGTTGTTAGTTTCTCTTCAACTGCTTCTACATTGTGGCTTCACTTCATACATCCACTCATAACTAAATCTGCACTCGTTTACCTCTCTCAGTATTTGCTCACTTAACCACTTTTTGATTTTTCCAACTCTTACTCCAAGACTCCATAGCCTCTGATGTACATTCACTCTCTATGAAAACTATTCCATTATTACAACTGCAGCCATTATCACTGTCCTGGAAATTCTATGAGAAACCATGACGTTTTTCACATGTCTTTCCAACTACTCATATATGTATACAAGGTCCCCTTGCTGGTCCTTCAAAACACTGCTGTGATCTTGCTCTTCTCACCATGTCCACCCCTTTATGTAGCATAACCTACATTGTGCCGCCCTCTGAAACTGAAATTACTTTAGAAATTCTGAAATTTCAGACTCTCAATTTCATCTCTCAGTTTGTGTCTCATGCTTGACAAAACCAATAGTGAAAAATGTGGGTGGATCAGAGAGGCGGGTCCTATCGCAGGAGCAAAGTCTGTGGGTTGATAGGGTAGGCGGTAGAAATCCATTGTAGTAGCCGTTCATTTTTTGTTTTGTTTTGTTTTGCAAGGTGTCAATATTTTGAGAATGATACCATCAAAAGACCAGCTCTGTGGATTTAGAGAAAAGCCTGACTCTTAGAGGAATCTAGGTGGAATATGACCAAGGCCTGGGCAATAATGTTTTATTCTCATGTTTTCACCATTGCCACATCTAATCTCTTTGTTCTACTCAGATTGATCTCTGACACTGCCACCCCAGCATCATTCTAATTCCTTTGCTATGCCCACCCTAGTAACCTCCTTCAACTATGCCCCTCACCAATGGAAAGAAAGCCTTTCCTCTCCATTGAATTTATTTGGTGGGGGGTGTTTTATTTATTTTTTTAAATGTATTTTATTGATTTTTCACAGAGAGAAAGGGAGAGGAATAAAAGTTAGAAACATTGATGAGAGAGAAACATCAATCAGCCGCCTCCTGCACATCCCCTACTGGGGATGTGCCCACAAGCAATGTACATGCCCTTGACCGGAATCGAACCTTGGACCTTTCAGTTCGCAGACCAATGCTCTATCCACTGAGCCAAACCGGTTTTGGCTGGGGGGAGGGGGTGTTTTAATAAGCTTTACTTTTACATCTTCTCATGGCCTGTGTTAAATCATAACCCCTTCCAGGATACTTTCAGAGACGCAGTATAGGTACCAAAGAGGTTATGAGCTAGAACTGTGCAGCCTGAATGCCTGACTGCAAAACTTGCCTCCCCTTACACCCTACACTATGGTGGTGGGCAAATTACAGAATTTCTCCGAGCTTCTGAGTCATCCTCTATAAAAGAGGAATACAGAAAGTACCTAACCCATAGGGTCCTTCTAAATATTCATGGAGATAATCTATGTGGCAAGCTGAGCCCTTAGCCTGGCACAGAATATGAGTTCAATACATGTCCCCCATCATTAGCACTGTTGCTTTCTCCCAATCTCTGGGTGTTGTGGTTGTTTTGTTTTTCTTCTATAAATTGCTATATAAGTCAAAAATTTCTTCCAAAATTAGGTGTCTGGTAGTTAATTTTTGTCTACATATCTTGCTTTGCCAGTTAGAGTCAGAGGTTTTGTGTTTTTTTATGTTTTTTAATATATTTTATTGATTTTTTTACAGAGAGGAAGGGAGAGATAGAAAGTCAGAAACATTGATAACAGAGAGACATAGATCAGCCACCTCCTGCACGCCCCACTGTGGAGATGTGCCCACAAGCAAGGCACATGCCCCCAAACGGAATCGAACCTGTGACCTTTCATTTCAGTCAGGAGGCCGATGCTCTATCCACTGAGCCAAAACGGGTCTCGGCAAGAGTCAGAGTTTTAAGTGTACAAACTACAACTCAGTTTTTTGTTCCTCCTCCTAATAATGATATTATTAACTAGGGGCCCGGTGTATGAAATTTGTGCACTGGGGGTGGGGGGCAGCTCAGCTTAGCCTCTCACATACTAGGAGCCCTCAGGGGATGTCCTACTGAGGTGATTGGGCTGGTCAGGGAAAGGTACCAGGCCCATCACCCCACTGCTGCACCCACTGCCAGTCACCACGGTCACCAAGGTGTTTTCATCAACATAGACTCCAGTCCCTTCACCATGAAAAAAATGACAACTTTCTTTAGGCATTTTCAAGATGTGTCTTTCATAGGATATGGCATTTCTTTCTTTATTTTTTTTCCTCAGCTGAGGATATGTTTCCATTAACTTTTAGAGAATGTGGAAGAGAGAGGGAACGACAGAGAGAAACATCAAAGTGAGAGGAACACTTTGATTTGTTGCCTCCTGCATGAGCCCTGACCTGGGCCCCAGCCAGGGAGGAGCCTACATGCCCTTGATCAGAATCCAACAGGATCCTGTGGTCAGCAAGCCGAGGCATTATCCACTGAGCCAAACCGGCTAGGACAGGATATGGCATTTCTTAGCCCTCCAGCAGCGGACTTTTTATTTTATTTTTTCTCCAGAAGTGTGGTGGAAAAACCCTAGATCACCTTTTTAGATTCTTATTCCCAAGTTACTAAGAATCTAATTACTAGCAAACAGAGATCTTAGCCAATGAGCAATCAGAAAAGGTATTTCCTCTGTAGTTCACACTGATGGCCTCCCATCTCTGGCTCTGCTCCTGCCAAGGCCTAAAGCCTCCAGGCCTGGGCATGGGCATCCCAGCTCCCTCCCATCACCTGGCTCTGCTCCTGTCCAGGACCCAACCATCTGTCCTAGGACTGGGGCCTGGGGAGAGGACCCCCAAATCCCTCAGCTCTCCCAGCTCCAAACCTACCCAGGCCCCAAGCCTCTGGCCGGGGTTTGGGGTCTGGACAAGGGACCCTCAGCTCCTTCTGATTGCCTGATCACCTGGCTCTACCCCTGCCCAGGCCCCAAGCCTCTGGCCTGGGTTTGGGGGCCTGGACAGGGATCCCTCAGCTCCCTCTGATTGCCAGCTCCACCCCTGCCCAGGAGCCCCCTGGCTCAGAACTCATGGGGGCCTACCTCAGAGTGACCTGGGTGCTGAGAAAGTTCCTGGGACCCAGTCTGCTGGACACCTACATATGCAAATTAATTTGCATACTCACTCTGATTTGCTGTGGGAGTAGTGGAGGTATGGTCAATTACATGTTTGTCTATTATTAGGCATGATGTAACAAGAGTCACTTTCACCATTTATTTAATAATTACTATGTTTACATTAGACATTGCACTTGTTTTTAATATATTTTATCAGTTGATCTTTATATAGGCCAGCATGACAAGGGGGAATGTTTCCCCTTTTAGAGTTAAAAAAAATAAAAGCAGAATAAGTTATAAAACAGAGAGTTGTGCACAGACCAGTGCTTCTTTGCTTTTAATTTCAGTCCTATAGCCTGGCCAGAGCCAAAGACATATCAGCATGGTTCAGGATGGTACCTATACCTTGAGAGGGTTATGGTGTCAGCTGGAAAAACAAAAAGTTCAACAAATAATGACGATATTTTGATTTTTGTCACATGAGATCCCTGATATTAAAGAAACACAGAGGAACTGAGTTTAGAGGAGTGAATGGACACACTCACAAGCACTCTACTCGAAGGGAAAGCATCTGCAGAGGTGTAGGAGAAGGTGGGGCATAGGCAAGCACAGATAAAGGTCCCACTGAAATGTCTAAAGATGGAAAAAAGTGCAGAGACTCATTCCCATGCAAAGACTTAGACTCTCACTATTGATGGGAAATCACAGACGGGTTTGAAGCTGATGGGGTTGGGATGGGCATGGATGAAAGGGCAGACAATGGTATAATCAGATTTGATTCTAGAACCAAGCACTTTCAGAAGCCATTTAAACGGAAGGCAGATTTCATGGGCCCACCATGGAGATGGTTGTGTTTTCCAAAACACTGGCAGGAGGAAGAAAGCCAATGGGACAGATGAAAGAGAGATTAAGGGGGTAGAAATACTGATGGAGACTATTCGTGGACTATCGCTTATGAAGGCAAAACCAAGGAAGAGGCTCCAGCAGAATACTCTTTCGTCTTCAGATTCCCTAACTAACTCTGGGCTCTAGTGAAAGAAAGTATTATTAAGAAAATTTTTTGAAAAAAAAACTAGAGAGCCAATTGCCTCATATGATTAATACCTCTGTTTTGCCCTTGGAACCTTTATGGAATAAGGGTGGTTCTTAAAGCAATCACAGAGTTTATCCAGGATTCCAGAACATGGCATAGATGGCCCAATAGAATCAGGCCCCTGCCTGTACCTTCTGCTCTGCCTTGTGTGTGTGTGTCTCTCCCCTATATTCACCAGGCTCAAGCTGCACTGACCTCCTGCCTGTTTCTTTTTTTTTTTTTTTAATATATCTTATTGACTTTTTACAGAGAGGAAGGGAGAGAGATAGGAAGTCAGAAACATCGATGAGAGAAAGACATCTATCAGCTGCCTCCTGCATGCCCCACAGTGGAAATGTGCCCGAAAGCAAGGTACATGCCCCCCACCGGAATCGAACCTGGAACCTTTCAGTCCGCAAGCCGACACTCTATCCACTGAGCCAAACCAGTCTCGGCCTGCCTGTTTCTTAAATTCAGCTTGTTCCTCCCCTGGAATGCTCTTTCCTGAGCTTCCCGTACCGCTGGCTACTAACTCAAAGGTCGGAGGCCTTTTGCAACCACGTATCAAAGAGGGGCCTTCTCCTTTGCCACCCCATTACCCGCTCTGATTTATTTCTTATTTTGCCCTTCTCCCTGCAAGCGCCTTATTTGATTTTCCACTGGTTGTCTCCCCTAATTAGAATGTCAGCCTCTTAGTACAGGTGTCTTATTACTTTTTTATTTTCTTTTGCCTGGCTCACAGTTGGCCATGAATGCAGTGCCTCGCATATAATAAGCACTCATTAACCACTGGATAATAACTAAACTGTTTTAACTGCCCAGAATATAGCTGGGAATGCTTTACAATGCGCTTTCAAATTCCTGACGCCCCTGATGTAAATTCAACAAGAATAATTAGGCTCATTGTACATAGAAGGAAACTGGGACTTAACAAGGTTGCCTGACTTTGCAAAGTCACATAACCGGTGATTGCAGGTGCAGTAAAAAGAACTTAATTCTCTATATCATTAAGAAACTACAGACACGGTGATTTTTTTTTAATCTTCTATCAAAGGAATAACGATTAAAGGTCAAGTTAACGATAAAAGAAGTTGTTACTTCATTATTTTACAGAAAAAGGAAATAAAATCCAGGTATTTAATATGGTTTGGGGAATTTTAGGATTTCACTAAGATTTTTCTGCATCAAAAAATTCATTTAAAAGGGCATTGGAAGGGAGGAACTGGTTCTATGCATGAAAGTAGTAATGTATAAAGACATCAATTTAATCTGTTTGTTGAAACAAATGCAAATGCCTGTGTATTTACTTAGTTTATTCACCCTCTTTTTCCTGGATAACACAGCGTTTAGCAAAATGACAATTATTTTCTCTTTCAATTTTATTCCTTTCAGTTGAATAACTGCTCGTTTGCCTCTTTAGTTTATTTTGTCAAGAATAGAAATGGCATTAATTTGGGTATTTGTGCATCTCTGCATGCACTAACACATAGATGCTCAATAGCTCTCATCAAGATCCTGAAAAGAAGGTTGGTAAAAACCACTTAAAATAATTTTAGACTGTATGCCAGGAAATGATCCTTTTGGCAAGTTCTCAATTCTTTTTTTTATCCTTTTATTGTGATTATATATTTATATAATATAATAATCAAGCAGTAGCAAAATTTTAAAAATCTACTCATGTTAACTAAATTTATTTCAGGATTTAGAAATTTCCATTTTATTATCAATCTATTCTATTTTGCTTAATAATATATTTTGCTATGTCAGAGATTTGTAAAATAGCCAGTGAGTTATTAAAGTGGTATTTGAACTTAAACAGAATCAAATTTGTGTTTACCCATGAATTAGAAAGTTCTTTTTCTGATTATTTGCAAGAAAACTTGGCAAGTCAATAGTCATTTTACTCTTACAAGCCGATGACATGTAACAACTTTTAGAATAGCTTACCATTGCCGATCTCTCTTCATTCCTGTGCTACTAGCAATATGTATTAAGATTAAAAAATAATTGTTAAAACTCAGACTAATTAAGTATAACAAATTATTTATAATAAAATTTCTCTTACAAGTATTCACACTTTGTGGGATTGGTAAACATTTCCCCCAAAATATGGAATTGGCAGGATTATTCAGGGGGAGAAATGAATGTGGATGGCACATAAGCCCCTTCAGTTCAAAAGGTTATCTCCTTACGCCTTGAAAAGAAACCACTGGATGGAGAAGGTGAATGCTAACCTTTGAATTACAAAGCACTTTACAGGTAGATCAGCAGGTCAGAGAGTTTTGGAGCTGGAAGAAGCCATGAGGGTCATGGAACCCCATCTCCTTGTCCTATAAATGAGGGTGCAGAGGAGCAGAGAAGTGTGGGAATGTTCCAAGATCACAGCTCACAAAGGTAGGAACTCCCGGGATGAGAGCAGGTGTGCATGTCAAGGACCAGGGACCCCAGTTCCGAACCCACGGACACTACCTGTTGATTCTAGGGGAGTGATTTCCCCTCTTTAGTGTCCTCAGGCAGGGTAGGTGGACCTGCCTACCTCCTGGGGGCGCTGGCTGCTCCTGGCTTGGGTCGTGCCATCAGCATTGTTTTCCCATGGGTGCTCTCACCAAATGGAAAGTACTGACTGGAGCACTGCGGCCAGGGCAGGATCTGAAGGCTCAGGAAACATCCTCAGACCATCTCCCTCTGTCTTTACCTGTTTTTCATTTAACTTTAATTTATTTTTATATTTACAGCATAGATACTTCAGTGTGCTTCTGTATACTTGCCACACAGCTTCCCTGATATGCTCATGTGATAACCACGCTACAGTTAATAAAACTAAGAAATCAACATTGGCATAACACTTTGTCATTGAAATGTTACCACTGACTGCAGTATTTATTTGGATTTCTCCAATTTGTCTATTATTGTCCTCTTTCTGTTCCAGGATTCGATCCTGGAAACCACACATTCTTTAGCCCATCTTAGGCCTTAAAACTAATTAAAGATGTTCTCTTTAGATCAAAGGGCTCGCAGGTAAGCAGAGACCACGGCAAATGGATCCACTTCATACATTCCAGTTTATGCCACAGGCTTGTATGAACCAAGCCACCAGCCATTGTGAGACTGACATGCCTTTAGTTCTTCAAGGACCCACTGAGCATGGCACAGCCACTATGCTCTGAGTTTTAACTTAAATCTTGACGTAACAGGTAAAAACCCACGATGTGTGCCCTCTGATTAACATGCTTTGGCATTCCTATTTCCCTCCTAGGAACAATTCTGTTCCTAATGACCAAGTCACAAAGACATAACCTTTAAATTAAGAGGGGAAAAAAAATCCTGCCAACAGAAACCAGACGGATCCTAAGACAGGCCACACGTTCACAGAGGAGGTAGAAGGTTATTCCCCAGCTTGGAAATGGCCTGAGAGGACACTAACGGATGATGCTGGCAGCGTTTTAAAAATGTCCACCTGAGAACTAATTCCAAGCCCTGCGAAGAGAAAGCTATTGTGGAGAACTGTGGAAAAGCAGCAATTTCTTCCGCAAAAGCCACGGGGGGAGGGATGGGGAGATGGAACGTGATTACAGCCTGGAGCTTGGCCAGGCCAGGAGGGTAACGAGGTGATGCTCTCTGCCTGTCTTAACGAATGGCTTTCCTGAGGTGACTGATGTTCCAATGCCCCTCCACCTAATGCTTTTACCTGGCACTGTGCTGTCGCTACAGAGGAGCAAGGAGGATACACACTGGCTTCCTGGCACCCCTGGATCGTCAGAGGGGAGTCACTGATCACACCTTGTTCTGAAAGTCCTGCCTGTACCACCAGCACTGGCTTCCTGGGGGCGTGCTGAGATCGGGGCAGCGGCCTGCCACTCCGTTCTTTCTTACGGCGGCTGGCATCAAAGGGGTGACATGGACGGAGGAGGACTTGCCGTGCGAAGACACTTGGCCCAGGGCTTTGGATGCCTAGCAGGTCAGAATGCACCCACGGCAACTCAGAGGCAAAAAAAAAATCCCCACTCTTTGCTTTCTCATCCTGCCTCCAGTCCCCTTCCCCAAGCGTGGTGTAAATCCATCTTTCCTCTGGCTGGACACTTAGTTCTCTTTCAGCAATTCCACCCCATTTCAGACATTTTCCTTACTGTGTACTGAGCCCAGAAGAAACGCTTACTCCACCTCATGACCGAGAAGGAGCTGTGCCCAGGGCCTGATTAGCTTCGCGATGTCTCTATGGCGCTAGGTACGGACGGTTCACTAACCAGCTAAGGCCCGGTGCCTCCTCCTCTGTGACTCTAACTCCCCGCAGCCTTCACCTGTGCAGGTTCTCTAGGGCAGCGGTTCTCAACCTGTGGGTCGTGACCCCTTTGGGGGTTGAATGACCCTTTCACAGGGGTCGCCTAAGACCATCGGAAAACACCTCTTTCCCATGGTCTTAGGAACCAACACACCACTCCTTGGTGTAGCAAAATGTAGCAATGTAGTTTACTGTTGTCATATGAAGACTGTTACCCATGCTACACCACGATTCAAGACAAAATTTCATTTATTTGTAATTAGAAAATATTTCACAATATATAATTACATATTGTTTTTGTGATTAATCACTATGCTTTAACTATGTTCAATTTGTAATAATAAAAATACATCCTGCATATCAGATATTTACATTACAGTTCATAACAGCAGCAAAATGACAGTTATGAAGTAGCAACGGAAATAATTTTATGGTTAGGGGTCATCACCACATGAGGAGCTGTCTTAAAGGGTAGCCGCATTAGGAAGGTTGAAAACCACTGCTCTAGGGCCTAAGAAGCTCCTGATCACCCACCTGTGGGGAGCCTTCTAGCCAACACCTGTATCCCCCTCAGCTTTTGGAGGTGCCTGGACATTCTAGGTCCCCAGCAGATTATGCCATTTGATACCTCAGAAACAGCAGACCCATTACTGCTCAGACCCGCACCTCCCGATTCCCTTGTGCCTTTTCCCAGTGCACTCCCACTCAGCAAGCGTCCACCAGATTACCCAGATGACTGCCCACAGCCGCCAGGGATTTTCGCAGAACCTAAAATAAAACCCGCAGTTCTGCTGAGGCCCAGGAGGTTCTACATGGTCGGAAATATGCCCCTCCTCTGACTCCTAGATGACTCATTTACCAACCCCCTTTGTTCACTCAGCTCCACATCGCCTCCTTCCTGTTCTTCCAACACGCCAAGCATACCCCCACCTCAGGGCCTTTGCACAGGCTCTCGTGCTAGTCAGTCCACTTTGCACATGTCCCTCCAGAAACTCACATGCTGATCCATTGCTATTTCGGGCGACCTTTTGTTTACCCCATTTGAAATAGCACCCTGCCCCAATTCCTCCATCCCCTGCGTGATTTTTCCCCACAGCTCTTTTCACAACCTGGCATTTTATATAGTTATTTGCCTGTGCATGCTTTGTGCCCCTCCAACCACAATATAAAAGAAGAAAGAAAAAGAAAAAAGCCAGATTCCTCATATTTGACTTATTAACAACCCTTTGAGGCAGGTTTTAAGATTGCTGTTATTTCCAGCCAAAACTGGTTTGGCTCAGTGGATAGAGCATCGGCCTGCTGACTGAAGGGTCCCAGGTTCGATTCTGGTCAAGGGCATGTACCTTGGTTGCGGGCACATCCCCAGCTGGGGGTGTGCAGGAGGCAGCTGATCGATGTCTCTCTCTCATCGATGTTTCTAGCTTCCTATCCCTCTCCCTTCCTCTCTGTGAAAGATCAATAATATATATATTTTTTAAAAAAAGATTGCTGTTATTTCCATTGTACAGATCAGTGCATTGTGATCAGTGAGTCCAAGTGATCTGCGGAGGCTTAAATAATGAAAATTAGTGTCCCTTAAGCACAAGGAAGAGAGAGGTAGCAGAGCCCGTGGTTGTGGGGAGAGGGAAGGAAATGCCAGGAGAAGGCTGCATACGTACATACCCAGGCCCCAAAGCCCAGGAGCCCAGGAGGCGCGAGCAGCAGGAAGGAGGCCTGCAGCCACTCAGCACTAATCACCCCGCTGCCTGTAAACAAACCTCCTCCGAGGAGGCCAGTTCATTTGTCAAGCGGTCCAAGCAGCAGCTGGGCTGCAGATCATCAAGGAGCCGGGGGGCAATTAGTTCCCACGCTCTGACAGGGAGAGAGTGGGGAGGCCTGGGCGTTTCAGGCACTGCTGTCAGGTGGGGGGATTCTTTATGGGGCCTGGAGATCCGGCGTGTCCCCTGTCAGCCGTTTTGATTCCGAATGACAGGGACAGACGTCCTTCGCCTCCTTTCCTGCATCGCCTCGCTCCCCCTGGTGAGGATGCGCCAGGACTCCTGGTGCCAGCCCTGCAGCCCCGTGCCTGCTGCGGGCACCGGCCTGTTTTTCCTGGAGAGCCCACCCCCGCCCGCGCCTCTCCTCAGCTCCCAGAGCACCTGGCCCGGAGCACCGCTCAATAAATCTCTGGTACAGGGAACTGCAGGCCACTTCATTAGCCCAGGCCCCGGGTTCTCATCTGTCCAGTGGGGACAGTGAAGCTCCCTGCAAGGAGTATGAGGCTGAACAAATAAAAACAAACGGGTTTCTTTTCTAAATGGCACACACAAGGTGCACGGGTTTGCTTTCGCGTTAAAAAGTGAAACAAGTGCATTGGGGCCCAGTTAGGAGGAATGGCGTTACTCACCTGTCAGGGAAGACGGAGGGAGGGAGGGGAAGGTTCGGGTGTTCGTGGGAGCGATGCATTCATTCAGGGTGGTGAAACTTTACAGAAGGAGGAAAATAAAGTGAACTTTCCACCCAAGGAGTTTAATAACTATCCCAGCCCTAGCGGGTTTGGCTCAGTGGATAAGGGTGTCAACCTGTGCACTGAAGGGTCTCAGGTTTGATTCTGGTCAAGGGCACAATGCCCAGGTTGCAGGCTCGATCTTTAGCTGAGGGTGTGCAAGAGGCAGCTGATCAATGATTCTCTCTCGTCATTGATGTTTCCATCTCTCTCTCCCTCTTCTTCCTATCTGAAAGCAATAAAAATATATTTAAAAGTAAAATAAATATTCCAGTTTGTTCAATCTCACCCCCCCAAATTATATGCCAATAGAAATAGTAAAAGTGTCCAACATTAGTCTACTACAGTAGTCCCATTCTAGGAACATATCCCAAGAAACCAGAAACACCAATCAGAGAGGACATATGCACTGCTCTGTTCATAGCAGCACAATTCACCATAACCAAGATTTGGAAACAGTCTAAGTGCCCATCAGCAGATGAGTCTATTAGAAAACTGTGGTAGGTCTACACAATGGAATATTAGGCAGCTATAAAAAAGAAAGAACTCTTACCATATGCAACAGCATGGATGGACCTGGAGAGCATTATGTTAACTGAAATAAGCCAGTTAGGGAAAAATAAATATCACATGATCTCACGCATATGTAAAATATAATGAACAATGTAAACTGATGAACACAAATAGATCCAGAGACATAGAAGCATCAAACAGTCCACCAATCGTCAGAGGGAAGGCAGGCAGGGGAGGGTGGGGTGAGGGTAAGAGATCAACCAAAGGACTCGTATGCATGCACATGAGCATAATCACCAACATTAGGGGAGTGAGGGCATGTGCTGGGGGGTGGGGTTGCCAATGGGGGAAAAAGGAGACATATGTGACACTATATGTAATACTTCAAACAATAAAGACTTTTTTTTAAAAAAAAGGAGTACTTATTTGTTCTAACAAAACAGGAAAAACCGATGGTTTTATTTTTCTCTTAGTTACCACATACTAATTTACTTTGTGCTAGTTATTTGCTAAAGGCTTTACATGAGTGATCTCATTTGTTCCTCAAAAACCATCCTATCATGTTTTTTTTTTCCATTTCTCTGAGACAGAGCTAAAGTGCCTTGCTCAAGGTCAGAGCTGAGAGATGGCGCTGGAAACCAAGTCCACACGCTGTAACAGGCACGCCATCATACTGCCTCCCTGAAAACAACCAAAATGAACTGTCTGTGACCTACCCATTCATGCATCCACCCATTCATCTATCCGTGCATCCATTCATCCATGAATCCAACAAAGATTTATGAGCACCTAGAAGGCTCTATTGCAGTTGCTATGGAACACAAGAAGACACAGACAGTTCTGCCATCACAGAGCTTGTGATCCAGTGTAAAATAACAGCATCAAACAAACACAGAATTAACAGTTATTTTAAGTATTGGGAAGGGAAGTTGCAGGGCGAGATAGGAATAGTGAGCGCCACGGAGAGTCATGGGGAGCAAATGCAGATAATCCAGTGGGAAGGGAAGTCAGGAGGAGGCTCTGGAATGAATCTGACAGGAGAACGGAGAGAAAACAGAGCAGCCGGGTGTGGGTTTGAGTTTGTTCTGAGCCAGCCTGAGAATGAGGGGATATAAATCAGAGAGGAGCGGAGAAGGAAGTGAAAAGAACGGAGAATGAGGGAGCGAGAGGGAGAAGGAGAAAGACTACCAAAGAAAAGCCTAAAACCGCTGCCTCACTGTGGGGTGTAATCGCCTTTATGGTGCAGGTGTGAGAACAATTTACACGTTAGGGAGATGGACACTGTGACAAGGAACACTGTGTCCCAGGTGTGACTAAGTTCATTTTTCAGTGGGAAGGATGTGAGTAATGTAGAGCAGCCCTGAGTGCAGAGAAAATAAAAAATTGTCTAACTGTTGCCCTTTGCCCCCCATATCCCTCTCCTTCTCCCTCTTCCTCTCCCTCTCATCCTCTCCCTCTCCCTCTCTCTCCCCCTTACCCTGGCCTTTTTGTCCTAAATCAGTGGATCAGTGGCCAGGTTGGCCTAAGGCCTTTTCAGATGAATCCGACAGCTCTGCTCTAAGCCGCTCTGGGTGAACCCAGCATCATCATCACATCCTGGAAGCTACAGGCATTGCAGCCCCTCCTACATGGTTTATTCTATGGTTTATTTTGTGTCCCTATCAAGCCACAGTTAGTATTATTTCTAACGGTACACTAAAGTGATCTACCTCAATGACATAGTAATGGAAACAAGGCGTATGTAATAAGAAAAGGTTAACTAAACTCCAGAGCCCCCCTGATAATCCTGAAAAGGCAAAACTGATAGCAGACACAGGAAGAGAGAGAAGTGAGCATCTCAGTGATGAAGAAACGGCCAAGGGAAGAAGACTAAAGGAGTATTTTTCACACAAAGCAAAGACAGAGGAATAAAAACACTATCTTGTCATACCTTCACCATCTCCCTCAAAAAATATTTGACTATTTCCGAAATTCCTCTAGAAAAATCTTTGTAAGGTGCACTGGTCTAAAATTCTTCAGACACAGCAAAGACTGTCTTTGCTTCTTTTAAAATGTCTATTTCTTAATGTTCACAGTCAAAAGGTACTTATGACTGAAAACAATAGCACATAAACCTGAGAAATTTGTGGTACTTTTGCTAAAACAGTGTATCTGCAACTTTCAAATAGTTTGAAGCATTTATCCTTAGAGAGCAATATTTCAAAGATATCTCAAACCTGTATACACAGGCTGAAGGCAGCTGTCAATACCACCCAGGTTCAGGGCACTCCTAACCGTTTATTCACCTGGAGGCTCACGTATTCAACAAGAAAAATCAACAGATTCCCGGCAGCGCGCTGCAGAGAGAGAAGCATCCGGGCCCCGTCAGCTTGCATCGTTGGCAACACAAAAATAACATTTTAAAGTGAAAAAAGGGGTTAAAATTAGGATTTACCTGCCTTTCTGAAAGGATGTAGACTGAATGATTTCTTTGCTAAGTGGATATCTCTGGAAGAGATTCCATCTTAGTCCTTTTCTCTTAGAAGAGTTTTGATTTCACACAGTATTGAAAAACAAGATTAAAGGGCAGAGGGAGCATAAAGGAACTTACTAGCACTTAGAAAGTCCACTGGTAAGTGGTTTTTTTTCCCCCTGCCCCTCCTTGTTGCAAACATTCTTAATGGCCCAACTAAATTCCTGTGACCCCCACAAAACTTAGAAAAGTGCAGCCTTAAAGTCTCTTCCTCTTATGCCCCTGAAGTCCTTGCAACCATTACAGTTTGACTCTTAAGTCTATACTACTGGGTGAGGTCTCTTGAATTAAAAAAAAAATCTATATATATATACACACACACATATGCATGCATTACAAGTACACAAATTACACAATTTACATTTTACAATTATAAAAATACATTTATATATCTGTGTATATTATACATGTGCACGCATACACATATGGCACAAACATATAGAATATATTGAGCAATTACTATATGATCAAATATCCTCACATATTTTAATTCATTTCATCAACACAACAATTCTAGTATAAAGTATTATCACATCAATTTCCCAAAGAACAAACCCGAAGAAAGTGATTTATTAGTCACTCCAATCTTTGAGTTATTTATGAGTTTATAAAGACAGTCGCACACGTCTTGCCTGAGTAATTTATGAGACCTTGGAGAGCTGGGACCCATATTGTCTAGTCCTGTGTCCCTCGGAAAGCCGAGCGCACTATCTGCACACAATATGTACTTGCATAAGCCGATGTGTTTTGATTTGATATTGGAGAGATCAGAGAGGTAATGGTTATTTAAAATGCACCCTCTATGAATGACATTTGAGTTCAATATTGACTTGGAAATACAATTCAAGACCCATTCCTATTCGGTGCTAGAACCAAATACCAGATGAATTTAAATGGGCAGTGTTCCCATGTCTGCCTTTGCTGTGGTATTTCCAGCACGGGCAGGAGCAGGGTGCAAACAGTCGGAGATGCAGTCCCGCTCCCTCAGTGTAAAACAACGAGGCTGACACCAGGGCCCAGTGCCAGTGCATGAAAGGAGCTGTAAGGGTGGGCACGGAGAATGATGCTGAAAAGGCAGAGAGCAAATGAAAAGGGGGTAAAAGAAGCCCAGACATTCACATCCTGTGGATCACAAATCCCATGAAAGGAGAATAAGAAGCCAGCACAACAATGGATAGCATTTTCAATGCAGTCAACCTAAGCTTCAATATTTATTCCAACAGGAAAATTGAACCTCAAGTCCAAAAACAACCCTCAGCTCCCATTCCGTGCGCAAATACACTTACATTTGCATGTATGGGTGATGATGTGGCTACATTTAAATCTCAGCTCTAAGAGCAGCAGGACTGTAAATAGACCTATTTTAGCCATTTTATCACATCCTATTAGCTTTCCTTCCTTGCCTTTCTCCGAGGCAGGCGAAGTTCCTATGTGCAGAACATGCAAATGATTTCTTTTGATAACTACATGGGTAGATTCCCAACTCAGAAATCAGCTCATGCGTACTGCCGAGAGCTTGTTGAGTGATGCTAAAGGACTAAATTTCAGCATAAATAGCCAGTGGAATGTAGTAACTGAGGTAAGAAATGAAGAAAAGAAGCTATTATGTTAGCACCATAGAGTGTTATACTGAGTGGAGAAAGAACAGAAAGCATCAAGGAGGACTGAACACATCTCCCTATGCAGGGAATAGCTGCGGTTAATGACAGCATTCATTATGGTCCTGTAGACAGCAAGCATGAAGGACACTACCAAGCTCTTGATTCCTCCTTGAGGTCTGATGGGGTCCCGTGGAGCCATCAGCCCCGAGCTGGTGTCTCCAGACATATTCTCAAAAGGAGTGGATTTCACCCCCGCTTGCCTTACTCCTCAATTTGCATACACAATTGGAGACATGATACGCATATCTTAAACATTTTCCTTCTCCCTGAACGTCTATTCACTTAGTGTTTGCTCCTGATTTTCATTCAGGGAAGTGGAATCCAGCATTTTCCAAATGGGAGGAAGTGTAGCACATGATGGGCTAAATTTAAAAGTCTCTGAAATCTACCTATGACAGAAAAAAACATATGTAGAGAAAAGCTTGGTTATATTCCCACCCAAAACCCCACCATTCAATCCGAAAAAAAAGGGAATCTCTTGAGGAGAGGAGGACAGTTTGATAAAAACTAAGACAATCAGATGTTGAAGTGATGAGGGAACTGCCTTGCCTCCTTCACCAAAACTTGGCGTGTGTGAAGTTTTATATAACCAGACTTAGTTTTAAGGATTTTAGGGCAGAAGGCAACTCTGGTTTACATCCTGCATAGGAATGGATGGGCAGAGTGTTTCAGATCTCCCCTAAGCCAGTATTTTAATGTGCATATGAATCATCTCCCAGAGACCCAGGGCAACCTGAGGAAACAGTGAAGACACTATCCCAGCCCATATCCTGAGCAGGGAGAGAGCATCAGTTGAGAGAATAAGCTGAAGGTCCAAACAGCCCTCAAATGAAAGGAGATGGAAATGGGTAAGGTGCATTTCCTCACAGACCAGAGCAGGGTGTCTGGACATCTCAGCAGAAACCAGAATGAAGAGAGTCAAATCTAAAACCAGTTTGGCCACTTCCCTGCAAATGCCAAGCTACATGGAAAGTCCCATCTGTTGGACTTCGTTTATGCTCCTCATCAGACTTACTCAGCCCTACCTGCCTCCCTGGTCCTGGGCCATTTTCTCAGTGGATTGCTGTGGCCACTACCACCAAGACTCATCTAGTAACTCCCAGCTTCACCCCACACAGCCTCCATCACATCCACATTCTAGGCAGCTCAGCATTTCTGGCTCCCACGCCTGATGCCAGCAGATCTCACAGGCTCTGCTTCTTCCCTTCCAGACTCAAGTGAAATCCTGCTTGTTGGATATGAGATGTAGCTTCCCCCAGAGTTGCCTAGGGAGGCTCTTGACAACAGCCGGAAGTGTAGACACATCTGGGATAATGGGAGGGAGTCATCTGTGTTCATTTGCTAAACTGGAGCCAAGCCTGTAATCTATTAACTTGTATTTGCCTATCTCCTTCCTTGGTCAATGTTTCCTTTTCTCTCATTCTTACCACCCCGGGACTACACAGTGGACTATCACTAATAAGGATGTTTTGTCATACAATTTACTTCCTAGAGAGTCTAGATAGACTAAGGCATCTGGTCGCTAAAATTAACTCTAGTAAAGAATGAAAGAGAAGGGAAAACCCTAACCTTAACCTGACATTAAAAACAAATAGTTATATTTGACTGAATTTAGCCAGCAGTATTAGATTCGGGGGGAGGGGGCTGGAAAAGTAGCTTTAAAAAATTATACCTTTATACTTCTAACTTTATAGCTTATGAATTAAATAGTTGCCATATTTCAGAAACATTAAAAAATTAAAATTTTGCCTAAGGGCTTGAAACACACAGTTGTGATTCAAAATTAAAAGGCATTCAGGAAAAAAAAGAAAAAGAGGAAAGTATTTATGTATGTATACTACAAAAATACAGGGGCTTCCTCACCTCTTCTGAATCATTCATTCCTGTTTTATAATAGAATGAGAAAGAATAACCAGGAGCTAAAGAGTTTATATAAAAGATCATGAGGGTTTTTTTTTAATATATTTTATTGATTTTTTACAAAGAGGAAGGGAGATAGAAAGTCAGAAAGATCGATGAGAGAGAGACATCAATCAGCCGCCTCCTGCACGCCCCACAGTGGAGATGTGCCCGCAAGCAAGGTACATGCCCCCAACCGGAATCGAACCTGGGACCTTTCAGTCTGCAAGTGGACGCTCTATCCATTGAGCCAAACAGTCTTAGTATCATTTTTCCAATTCATCAGCTTTGTGCCCTTTAGGACAATGAGTGAACTTTCAGTCTCCTCACCCATAAGATAAAGGCAAAAGACATACCTCTGAATTCGCTGTATGTGCAAACATGCAATTCCTGGTATTATGCCTGGAAAAAAGTAAGCACTTCATAAATGTGTGCTAATAAGATGCTGGTTGAGTAGAATTTGAGAAATTCATCAACTAACTTAACAAAGAGAAAACCATCAATGATACACAGTGAGACACAAAAATAGTTGATATCGCTATAACTAGTTTAGCTCAGTGGATAGAGCGTTGGTCTGCAAACTGAAAAGTCCCAGGTTCGATTCTGGTCAAGGGCATGTATGTGGGTTGCGGGCTCATCTCCAGTAGGAGGTGTGCAGGAAGCAGCTGATCAATGTTTCTCTCATTGATGTTTCTAACTCTCTATCCCTCTCCCTTCCTCTCTGTAAAAAATCAATAAAATATATTAAAATAGTTGATATCATTCTCTATTCTTCTTATAAACTTTTAAGTGCCTTAAAGATAAAATAGAAACTCCAATATTTGATGTTTGATCATTGATTCCCTTAGTTTCAAAAATATTCATCTAGAAAGAAAGATACAGGTTTTCACAAATAAAAATACACGTCAAAGAAATGCATTAGGCCAACATGAAAGGCAAGGCCAGTAGGTAAATCCACATATTTCTGTGGCTGTTCTCTCTTGTGAAGAGAAAGATTATGGTCCACAGAGACTAAAATTTACACTCTGGCACTTTAGAGAAAAAGTCTGTTGACCTCTGATCTCAGAGAAGAAACTGAGGGAAGAGTCAAGAATAAGAGAGATACCTGGAATTGTTTAGAAAATATCAAGTGAGGTGGCTTCACATAGTAAGATGAAGATGGGACACATGGAGAGTAGGCAAAGAAATAATAATCTTACAGTAGATCAAGTTCAGTGTTAGTAAACCTAGGTGAAGGGCTACTTAATGCTAAATGATAAAACTAAGAAGGTTCATTTATTTCCTTCCCTTCCCCTCCCCCCCAGATCTGAAAGTAAAATGTGTCATCTGAGGAAATGTAGTCAAAGAAAGAACATATAATTAAGAGATAGCCTTTTGCATGAACCGAAGGCAACAATAATTGGATTTAATTTGTTATGGTTGCTGATTTATATGACTATTACAGAAATGTCTTTGAAATGAAAAAGAATATTTTCAAATAAGTGTAATTATGTGACATTTTTACTTCATTGCTCTTTAAAAGAACTGATAGAATAAAGTATCAGAAGTAAAGCTTTCTCAATAAAAAAAAAACTATAGATCAATTATTTAAGAATTTCAAATCAGTACATATAAGATTGATGCTGGGAAAGATCTTTATCTGAACACTAATAAAACCCTCTTTTAAAAAGTAGATTTTCTTTCCTCCTAGTTTCATATTATAATCTTTTATAAATTTCACTGTTAACATAGGATAATTTTCATTTTTTGAGGTAATTTTATTCATTATGTCATTATTGCATTTTATTGAGAAACACTGGTGAAAATTTTGACTTAAAGATTAAAAAATATGTACATTGATTTAATGTTGTGAATCACACTGAAGATTAATTTGACAAAGAATTAATGTCTTTATAAAATATTCTTATTGTCTCCCAAATGCCAGTCTTCTATGATAATTAATAAAGAAAATATGTTACTTTTTCTTGATAATAAAAAATATTTCTCATAGTGTTTGTACACATAGTATTTGGGATTTTAATTTTTTTGTGGCTAGTTTTTTATTCATTTGCCTGAAATCTAATCTCAAAGAATTGATCATTAAAAATTGACCACTTCTTTAAAATGTAAAGCTTAAATAATTCAAGTACTTAATAGATATGCAGAGCATAAAAAATAAGTGACATTTACATATTTTTATTCTTTACTTATGCTTGTATTCTGATGATTAACCACCATACATTCTGTAACACATGATATTTTATAAGACTCTTCGATGATCTTATTGGACCTTCCAAATAATCTTGTGAAATTGGCAGGGCAGATATTACCATTGTTGTAATGGTGGAGATGATTCTTAAAGTGCTTGTCTTATAAGCTTTATTAATAAAAATTGCGGAACTGGGATGGACCCTGCAAATGCCATTCCATTTGGAAGAGAGCATGCCGCTTCTTGAAACCATAATGAGAAGTGCTCTACTTTGAAGAATGGTTCAAAAAACAAACTGCATCACTCATAGCCACATATTTAATAAAGATGACGTGAGGTTCAATGACAGCTGGTGCAGTACAAATTGACATTTGCAGTCGGAGATGGAGATCTCAATTCTAGTCCTTTCCATCATTCTAATATGCTGTGTGATTTTGAAAAGGCTCCAAGTCTAGGTGCGTGCAATCCCCTGCAGATTCCTGACTCTAAGTTGTCTGCTAAATACATTCATAAACAATTGAGCAGAGAGGGTAACAAATTCCTCTCACTCACCCTTGCAGATTGATTCTTGTCTTCTCTGTTGGGCCCAGTACCCTGGGAGCTGGTCTGCATGGACTTCTTCAATGGGCTTTCTGGTCCTCAACACTTATAGATAGATTTGGCCTATAGGGGGCATTAGCAGGAGGTCGGGGAGCAGGAGCAGAGTGGGCTTAGCTTAGTTACTCCTCTGCTGCTGTCCCCATGCTCCTTCAGAATAGAAGCAGTTGTGCCCTGCTATTATGTCCTGATTTGCAATATGGAAAAATAAGGAAAACTTCCCTCTGGCCAATTAACTCCACAGATAAAGTCATTCTTTCCCACCCAGGGAATGCCAAACAGTGTCTAGTATTGGTGGGGATTCGTGGAAGGACACAGAAAGGAATATTGTCAGAGATTATCCAAGAAAATTCAACATCCACGTTCTACAGATGTGGACATGGAGGACCAGAGTGTAACTCCGTAAAGAACACTAGATTTATTATTGGAAACTCTAGCACCCAATGTATAGTTCTTTCCATCAATAGGAACCTAAGTCACCTCAGAGGTTCTATAAACCATGAAATGTCCAAAGAAAAATAGCTACCTGGAGCATGCATATAATTCAAACTCAAATAACTGACAATATTTCACAAATAATGACAATATTTTTTGGTTTACTGGTTAAACTGACATTTTGATGCAAAAATAATCACCAACTTTGAAGTTATTCACTTCTTTTTAAAAAATATTTTTATTATTTCAGAAAGGAAGAAAGAGGCAGAGAGAGATAGAAACATCCATGATAAGAGAGCCTCCTGCACACCCCACTCTGGGGCTCGAGCCTGCAATCCAGGCATGTGACCTGACTCAGAATCAAACCAGGGTCAATGCTCAACCTCTGAGCCACATCAGTTGGGCAAGATTATCCACTTCTTGAATAATGTTAATTTGGGCGATTAACATTATTATTTCAAAATTTGTATGCAAATTCGGAAGTTAAAGCTTTGATTTTTACATTACTTTAAAATCCCCAAAATCAAATACTCATAAAACTGTTATTTGGATAACATTTTCTTCAAACAGGAAGTTACCCAACCAAAGTTTCCAGTCAAAGCACTTCACTATTATACTAACTATGCTTCCTTTTAATATATTCTTAATAAAAAGTTCCATATTCAAATTCCACTGTGTTGCAGCATAAATGATCAAAGTTAGGAGTATGTCAGTGAAACAAACCTGCAGACCATGCTTTGCTCCCACAGGGAAGAGAAGACCCTTAGAATGAAGAAAGTCTCTTGTTTACATATGATGTGCACAATCTGTCTTTCTCATTGTATATATGTGGAAAAATGTTTTACCCCCGACTAATACTGCATTCCAATACTTTTAGAGTCCATGGCCAAGTTTTGGTAAGGGGACAATGGTAGATGAAGTTTCTGAGAAGGTGAGACTGAAGGTCTTTGTAAAGGAATTTGAGCAGCCAGTCATCTACTAGATCTATGCCTAAGACAGAGGGGCCAGCTTTGAACTTGAACACCTGGCTCTGCTGAGTCCTAACTGTTTCACAGGGTGAATTGTATCACCCGAGTGAAGACAATACTGACACCCCATAGTATACATGGGGACTAAAAGAGATAATTTATTTAAAAGCATTTAGTCTAGTATCAGTACTTAGGACTCAGTAAATCATACCGACTATTTAATTGCTACCACTGAAGGGGAGGAGAATATGTCACCTCAAAATATGCCACTTTGATTATTTTGCATTGAAGTTAGCTGAGGAGCAGCCAGTACAAGAAGGACACCCTGACCTCCTCTGTGCACTGGAAACCAGGAAATAAATCTCCCCTGTGACAGGTGCCCTCTCTGTACCAGGAGGGGAGAAGGCATCCTTATCATCATAGAGAACAGAGGACTGAAAAGGCCATATAAACAAACCTTGTTATTTCTTCCCTAATCTATCACCCCAAGACCAAACCTCTTTGCATGGTTAATTTTTCACAAATTTAATGCCTCCTTGTCTAACAGGTATCAAATCTGCCTGCCTTTGAATCTAATATTTTTATGGGCTCCCATACGTATGAAATTAGATTTGTTTTCCCATTAATCCAATTTATGGCAGTCTCCTTATTAGGTCAGCCCAGGAACCGAGAAGGGAGGGAGGGGAAGGTTTTCCTCCCCTGCACCATGCTGATGACAGTCATTAATGGCCACAGAAGATATTCAATGTCTCAGCGGCTCAAGTTAAGCATCTTATCAAAACACCGGCTCACCAGTATGTCTGGATATTTCATTTTCTCCTTGCCTCAGAGACAGATCCTGGCAATGCTGCTCATATAAACACTTAGACTCTCCAATGCGATGAATCTTTGAGCACGCTTTAGCTAAAATTTGTCAGGCATCAGGGATGCATGACAATATACCATTTCTACACAGTGTATAATAATTTCTACTTTTCTTGAGTTTGTCTCAGAAGGCAAAAGTAAGCCATTTGTCTTAAGATCAAATACTACAGAGAAAAGTGAGTATTGGGAGCTGTCCTCATATCTGTACTCGAATTCAGTTATGACCCACCCCTGGGTATGGAGTCACAAGTAGAAGTCAATGATTCCCAACTACCTGCCCATGGAAAGATTACCTTAGAACCTGTGGGTCGCGACCCCTTTGGGGGTTGAAGGACACTTTCACAGGGGTCGCCTAAGACCATCAGAAAATGCAGACATTTACATCACGATGCATAACAGTAGCAAAATTTCATGGTTGGGGGTCACCACCACATGAGGAACTGTATGCAAGGGTCACGGCCTTAGGAAGGTTGAGAACCACTGCCTTAGAGTGACCTAGGGACCTAAAAATGACACATTCCTAGTTCTCCCACCTGGTATATCATTCAGTAGGTCCAGATGAGCTGCATAGCTGGGTTTTAACGCTATTCGAGAGATTCTGTGGCACACATAGATTTGAGAATCGCTAGAAAGTGAACTATGAACCAGAAAGGCTCAGTTCTAGTCTGGCTACCTTTTCAGAGCGCCCTTTGCAACTTTATTATCTCCTGGCTAGGCCCCGGTTCACATATTTGCAACACAAGAGTTGCATTTCAGCCTTAGCCTGTGTACTCAGTGCTTAGAGCTTTGGCCCTGGCACCAAAGGATCTTGGGTTTAATTTCCAGTCAAGGGCAAGTACCTGGGTTTCAGGTTCCATCCCTGTCCAGGGAGGGGCACATGTGGAAGGCAACCAATCAATGTATCTCATATGGAGGTTTCTATCTCCTCGCCATACTCTCTCCCTCCTACTCTCTCAAATAAATAGATAGATAGATAGATAGATAGATAGATAGATAGATAGATAGATAGATAGATAGATAGATAGAAAAATAGAAAAATATCCTTGGGTGAGGATTAACAAACCAAAAAAAAGTGTTGCATCACAAGTTTCTTCTCTTCTGGAGTCTGCCTTTTCACTTGGAATGCTAAAAAGTAAACTGAAATAGCTAGAAAGAGGAAATATCCTGGTAAACATAGAAAAGATCAATTCGCATTTGGCCAATGAGGCAGAATTTTGGCAGGCTGGTGGATTTTTTGATAGCTCCTTGGAAGGTTTTCCCACCACAGGAAGCAAACACATTGCCCATAACCTTCTGTTTCCCTTATCCGGGAGGTGGGAGGTGTGCCATCTCTGCAACCACACTGCCCGTGTCCTCCATGCTGAAGGGTGCAGCCAGCAAAAGTTAATGAGAAACTGAGTCTTGGCAGGATGCCCGCTGCTGCCCCGACTCTCCTGGTCACTGAGAGCCCCAGTCAGCCTGCAAGGAGGGACTAGAGCCACCTGTTGTTGTTGACACAAAGCAGCGACAAGCTGAGATACTGGAAAGTACAGGAACTGTGCATGAATGAAACCTGCGCGCTTTTGGTTCAAGGCCCAGCTGACAACATTACTAGGTTTGTCCTGCTTTCTGCAATGTTGCTTCTGTTTGTATCTTCCAAAGGCTGTGACTTGGCAGCCCCAAGACAGAGCTAGATTGAAAACATCATTTGCTTGACCTCTGCAAGTGTTTTTATATCATTTAAGTCAACTTGAGGAAATAGAAATATTTCGCACAAAAATCCAATTTTCTAGGTTCTCAGGAAAACACCAAAGGTCTGAATACACAGGACCACCTACAATCTTTTAGATCTGAATTATTGGCTGCCCCATTTAGGGGGAACATCTATACTCCAGGCTACCCCAAACCCCACCACTCCCTACCATATTGCTGACACTAAAGTCTAATGGCTACAGCCATTTACTGCCTTGCTCTTGGTATCTCTCTTTTGTTGTTTTTAAATAGAAGAGAAGTGTGTTGGTAGCTACATTTCAAACAAAAGGGTTGGGGATAACAGACTGGTATTGGAAATCATCATCTTTCAGAAAAATAAGATGACAATACAGCCCTTTCACTTGGAATGCTAAAAAGTAAACTGAAATAGCTAGAAAGAGGAAATATCCTGGTAAACATAGAAAAGATCAATTCACATTTGGCCAATGAGGCAGAATTTTAGTGGGATGTTCCCCTTTAGTCATGGAATTTGTAACCCTTTCATTAATTGGAGGGTTGAGCTATGTCCAGAGCTCACTAAGAAAGCGGAGAACAGCATAAGAAGTAGTATGCTGCTCCCTTCTGGGCTGCATAGTTTCTGTTGAGACATCGGCTGACAGTCATACTGATAGTTAGATAGCTGATAGTTAGATAACTAACTGTTTTTCTCTTGCTGCTTTTATGATTCTCTTTGTCTTTTGCTCTTGGCATTTTAATTATGATGTGTCTTGGTGCGGTCCTCTTTGGATTCCTCTTGTTTGGGGTTCTCTGCATTTCTTGCACTTGTAAGTCTATTTCTTTCACCAGGTAGGGGAAGTTTTCTGTCATTATTTCTTCAAATAGGTTTTCAGTATCTTGCTCTCTCTCTTCTTCTGGCCCCCATAATTCAGATATTGGTACGCTTGAAGTTGTCCCAGAGACTCCTTACACTATCTTCATATTTTTGGATTCTTTTTTCTTTTTTCTTTTCTGGTTGGATGTTTTTTACTTCTTCATATTTCAAATCTTTGACTTGATTCTTGGGATCCTCTAGACTGCTGTTGAATTTCTGTATATTATTCTTTATTTCAGTCAGTGTATGCTTAATTTCTGATTTGCCCTTTTTCATATCCTTGAGGGTCTCACTAAATTTCTCAGAGGTTTCTAGAAGTTTCATGAGTAACCTTATAACTGTGGTTTGGAACGCTATATCCAGTATTTTGCAAGAAATATACAAAGTGATGAATAGCAAAAACCTTCAACCAAGATTACTCTACCCAGCAAAGTTATCATTTAGAATTGAAGATCAGAAAAAGAGCTTCACAGACAAGAAAAAGCTAAAGGAGTTCATCACAACCAAATGAGTATTATATGAAATGCTGATGATATTCTCTAAGAAGAGGAAGAAGAAGAAAAAGGTAAAGATAAAAAATTATGAATAATAAAGTGACAACAAATACATACCTATCAATTAAATATATAAAAAACCTGATGAACAGAACAGACTGGTGAATGTAATAGAATCAAGGGCATGGAAAGAGAGCAGACTGACAATTCTCGGGGGCAAGGGGTTGTGGGGGGTGCAGGAAGAGATTGCATAAAGAGTTTACAACTATGGATGTGGTCAGTGAGGGGGAACAGAGAAGGCCTGGAATGGTGTGGGAACTGGGTGGAGAGGAGTTATGGGGGCAAAAAAGGAAATTTGTAATACTCTGAAAAATAAAGATTTTTTTTAAAGTAGTATGCTGGAAAGCAGTGGTGTTCAGCACTCTTGAGAATGAAGATCGCTTTAAAAAGAACATGTGATTGCCAGCCAGTGTGGCTCAGCAGTTGAGCATCAAACCAGGAACTGATCAGGGCACATGCCCAAGTTGTGGGCTCGATCCCCAGTGGGATAGAGGAGTATAGGAGGCAGCAGATTGATGATGTTTCTCTTTCTCTAAAAGAAAAAGATAATAAGAACAGGTGTTGATGAAAAAGATATATTGCTGATAGTTGTCTGTTTCCCCTTGTGACAGCATGGATGGACCTGTAGATTATTATGATAAGTAAAATAAGCCAGTCACAGAAAGACAAATATCACATGATCTCACTTATATGTGAAATCTAATGAACAAAATAAAACTGACAAACAAAATAGGAACAGAGGCAGGAAAACATGGAACAGACTGACACATCTCAGAAGGGAAGATGGGAAGCAATCAACCAAAGAATATACAGGCATATATGCATATCCCATGGACATAAATAATAATGTGGTGGAGGCCAAGGAGGGGGAGGGAGGCAAATGGGGAAGGGGAAAAGGAGGACACCTGTAATAGAGTCAACAGTAAACAATCCAAAAAAATAGCTGAATAATTATGACCAAATGTTATGATTTGGCAGAGCACAGTGGTATTTTATGGGTGTTTATTATATTATTCTCTATACTTCATGTTTGAAATACCTCATGATTAATTTCTCAATATTAAAAAAATGTGATTGTTGAAAAAAGTATTTTTATTAGTTATCTGTTGAGAAGCAGGCAAGCCTGTGGATTGTTAAGGGCAAGGTTGTAGACTCAGAACAACCTTAGTTATATAAAAAATGAGCCAGTTATTAAACCTCCTTGCCTCTCTGTTTCTCGCAGGGAGATAGTTAATCATTTTTGACTTCTACACTTCTTATGACGCTTCAATAAATGCAGCATGTGGCACATAGTAAATGCTCAGTACGGGCTGTTAATATTGCTGTTATTGATGGATAAAATGCAGAATGACAAAAAGCTGGTATGTGTACATTAACACTTGGAATTGAAATTATTTTCCTTTAATCACAGTGGCATCTGCATGCATATGAAAAAATAACAGCATGCTTATTTGTCAGACATTATTTATTCAGTTCCCCAACAATACTGGTGCTTGGGGAGTTGTGTGCTTCTCACTGCCTTCAGGGCTTTGGGGTGGGGGGTGTCTGAGATGAAGAGAGTGAGGAGAGGCAAGGCCACTCTCCCAATTCAAGACATCCAACTTGTATCATGTTCCTGCACATACACTAGCTACAGTCTTCAGAAAAAAGCGAGTGGGAGGGGGAAGAGAAAGAATGAAGGGAGAAGAAAAGTTAGGTGTCCTAGGGTAAGTGCTAGCCTCTCAACTGAGGATGCACATCAGGTGGCTTTCAATCGGTGCTTCAGAGAGCCCTGTGGTTTCAAAGAAGCCTCCCAGGCACCAAGCAGGTTAGGGACCCAGGGACAGACCATGTGGTGGGCCTCAGACCCAAACTTGCTTCAGAGAGCAGCACAGCTTTTACCAAATTGCACGCAGCATTTCATGTGGACAAATGTTTTGCTGCTTCCCAAGTGTTTGAAAGAATGGCGCTAGATAATCTTAAGAACAGCGTTTCTCTAACTTGGCTATATACTGGAATCTCTCCAAGGACCTAAGAAAATGCTGATGCATGGGACATAGCTCAGAAATGTTTACTTGGTCATGGGTACCTGAACATGCATGTGCGCAGATGCCTCCACTTGGAGACGGTCTTGACATGGTCAGCCAAGGCAAGGTCAAGGTCAGCCACAAGTCTGCCCTCAATCTATTCAACGCAAAGTTCGCATGAAGCATAAAGAAATGAGAAGTTCAGACCCATTAGGAGCAACATTTCAGGAGTGTTCAGATTATTAAAGAGTGCCAGAGGGAGTTTACTTATTTTTTTTTAAGATTGGGTTTCTAATTATTTTCCTTCACAGGAATAATAAAAGAAAATGCATATGCAGTTTTAAAAAGAGCTATGTAAAACCTAGGTGCACTTAAAAAACTCGATCACAGCCTCAATTCCCCTATACAGTCCAGGCAATAAGGGATTTGAAATTCCTGCATTTGCCAGAAGAAAAAAAAACAGTATTAATTTTTGACTCACTTCACTGTGTCCAGTCCTTTGAGGAGTTATTTATGTAGGACTAGGTGGCAAGAATGAAACACGTCAGTTCCAGGAGTCCAGCAGGACTCCCAGGACATCGATGGAAACATATGAACAGGAAAATACAGCCACTTAACAATGACCATCTGGAAAAAGTTAACTGACATAAATATGATTTATGTTTGTACCAAATGAGATTCATCATCTCTAGAAAATAGGGATTATACCATTTTCCTTCCAGACTTTTGGTAAACAAGTCAATAACATCATTTTTTAATGAGAGAGAGAGAGAGAGAGAGAGAGAGAGAGAGAGAGAGAGAGAGAGAGAGAGAGAGGTCTCCCAACATCTTGGTTAAGAGTAGAAGAGAAGCAGAGCAACAGAATGTCTAACTTTGCAAAGAATATGTATCAATGTATCACCTGGCCAAAGGGTTTTTTATTGCATTTTCTGCAACAAGCCATATACTTGCAATCTATTTGATCTGTAAGTCAAAGCTGTCCAATCAAAATATAATATGAGACATGTATTGTATCTTAAATTTTCATGCAGTCACATTAACTATAAAAATAAAAAGTGAAATATGTTTTAATAACATATTTTAGCTTAATTTAACAAAACTTTTACCATTTCAACATATAGTCATTATTTAACATATGAGAAATGGGTAAATTGCCCAATTGAAGTCTGTCTCAATAAATCTATTTAATCATTAGAGATATTTTATAACACAAACACACACATATATTTCTCAGTCTTGAAATTCTTGTGTGTACTTTACACTTGGCACTCATCTCCATTTGGACTCGGGGTGTACATGTGGAGTGTTTGAAAGCCACCCATGGCCAGTGGCTCCTGCACTGTGATTTAAGTGACTCATGTGTACAATCATGACTCGCATAAAGGAGCTACCACGTGTATTTCGGCTCTATCCTCTTCAACTCACCGCTCTATCCCATGATGCTCTCAGTAAACAATATTTGCAGTTGTGAGGACTTTACATCTTCTATGTCACTCACGGGAGGAAAGAAATAAAAAAGAGAAGAAAGCAGGAATTCTTATCTATCTCTCAGCCTCTCTCTCTGGTTCCCCTTCTTTCTCTTTGACCATCTGTCCCCACTGGCTGCCCTCGATGTATCTAAATTTATATTGTTGTGTTACTCAGTTGTTTATGCTCCTCTCTGTTCTTAGTCTAAGTGCAGAGGAATGAAATGTTTTATGTTCTTCTTTTTAGAAAATGTTTGCCTACTGAAGGCATCATATTTTTCTATTTCCAATAAAAGCCTTTGAGGTCAGAGGTTTCAACCACTAGGCTACACGAAACTAGACAATGTGCTTGTGTTCTTTAGAGTCCTTTCAGATCCTTTTCACTACCTCCCGTGTGAGCGTGCTCGCTCGCTCTCTCTCTTTCTCTCTCTCTCTCTAAAATACCAGTGAGAGCATTTCAGGAAGAATAGAGAACAATGTCAGACCTATTTTTGAGAAAGCAAAATAAGTTCATTCATAGAAAAAGCAAAATCATTGCAAAAAATTGCCTCCTCTCAAAGACTGGGTTTTTCACAGACTAAGAGAGAGAACACACCGGTCTAGAGATCACTATGAGGTAGCCACAGTTTTCTCCTTCTGCAGTCCTACACCCTCA
This sequence comes from Lasiurus borealis, assembly GCA_004026805.1. NCBI lineage: Eukaryota > Metazoa > Chordata > Mammalia > Chiroptera > Vespertilionidae > Lasiurus > Lasiurus borealis. The sequence goes on along the minus strand of PVJN01005955.1, from coordinate 20,716 downwards.
CGGTATTCTCATGCTTACCACAGGCAATGTGAGTTCAAGGCCAACTCAATGTATATCCATTCATCTCTGTGCAATGTGCATGACACTGTGCAGCTGCTGAAGATAAACCATCCAAACATCCCACTGTCCACCAAGAAAAACTAAGATCTAGTAGAAAACTGTGATCGTAAGATAGAGTCTGAGGTATATTATGATGTCGGAGGACCAGGGCACATGGGCTGCATATAAAGGGGATGAATCCAGGCCAGCGGAGGGGTTAATGAAGTCCTCTTACAGCACAGGGGAGCCCTGAAAGGTATACAAAAGTTCCCTAAATAGAAGTGATCGACCAAAGAACTTGTATGCATATATATATATATATATATATATATATATATATATATATATAAAACCCATGGACATAGATAATAGGGTGACAGAGGCCTTGGCCTAGGGGTAAGCTGGAAGGGGTCAAAGGGAGAAAAAAGGGCACATACGTAATATTTTCAACAATGAAGTGTGTGTGTGTGTGTGTGTGTGTGTGTGTGTTAATTTCCCTAAAAGAAGAGCAAGTATGGGGGTGGGGCTTGAAGAGCATCCCACGTGGTGGGCTGGCATTGGTAGAGGCTGGAGATGCTAGTGAAGCGGGTTAGGAAGCCAAAAGAGTCACAGAAAAAAAAGCCAGAAAGAATGAGGTGAAGTGCATGGCAGGTGTAGCCCCGCAGACCGGGAAGAGCCTCCGTACCTTAATAAAGCCTTTAACCTTTAACTCTGACAGGAAGCTGCTGAAGGGTTGTAAACAGAGAGAAGACGTGATTAGGTCTGCATTTTAAAAAGATCACTCTGGCTGCCATGGCACAGACGAGAGGATAGGGCTGGTTGCAGGGAGACCAATTAGGAAGCTCTAAATATGGCTCGTGTTTTCAATGCCGAGGCTGGAGGGGTAAACTGGCTCCCACGTGGACGGAGCCTGCCAGTCCATCTCATTTAGCCCACAGACCGCTCTGAAGATCAGGAGACCGTGTTTAAAAATGTGCATTTTCAGGCTCTCATAAAAGATTGCCTTAGGAAAATTTTAGGCTCACTTCGGTATCCCAGAACCATCCGTGGGACTGAGTAGTGCCAATCCCTTTTGGGCAGGGCACGGGTACTCCTGTGCCTCAAGGTCATTACCCTGCCATGCCACCTTATTTCTGGCCCTTTTGCTAGTCATATAGAAACTGTGACACTTGAGCTTCCGGGTTGAACCTTTTCGTGGTCAAACTAAACATGAGGAGGAGTTCAAGGGCCTGTGCTTCCAGGACTAACCTGGTGAGCAGTCCGTCAGGAGGGCTGCCCAAGACCGGAAAAGGACAGCTGAGGAACACACATGGGCTCTGGGGTCCTGAGATCATCTGGAAGCATCTGAACAGCAACTTCCAAAACATGCCTACGTGAGTTTATGAGCAAGTATCTAAGTTGAACTGGAAAGATGGTGTTCCAGTTACATCAACAGGGGCCCACTTCGAACTGTTTCAAATAAAGACTTTGATTCGGGGAGGAGGGCATATACTAGTAACACAGAAAAAAACACAGATGTCCAAAACTGTCAGGACTACTGAACTTCTCTGGATTGGTCAGAAGTTTTTAGATGATGAAAGCTGGACAGAACGCTAAGCTTTCTTCTAAAAGAGCCAAACCAAAAGGCATCCCAGTTTCCAGGCTTGCACGTGGTCTGTGTGGGAGAGGGCCATTGTAGCAGCAGCAAGAAAGTGTGGATGAGCATGGGTTTTAAAAAAGTGCAAGTGGCATCATTTCCTAGCCCCGGGTATGAAGTAAATAGGAGGGCATTTCTGCCCTAGAACTTTCCCTTCTGTTTCATTAAGAAGTTTGTTGGACATTATGAAGAAAGTTTTACAAAAGATAGAGAGATGAAGCTTCCATAGGTCATTTCACCTGGTGGTACTTTTATGTGAATTCTATTTCCTTACCAGTAGAGTTTCACCCAGCTATTTACCGAACAACTTGAGAACTGCCACATCAACAGATTTTGTAGATTTGAGTTTTTCCCTTCCAGCTATCCACTTACTGATCTTTCTCTGCCTGCAGTCTCATCTCTAATTTACCATCTCTGCATTCTAAAAACAACCAATAACTTGCAAGTTAAGTCATTCATTCAACAAATACCTTGAGAATTTATTTTGTAACAGGCCTGTACACAGAAAGCTTGCTTTCCAGTGGGGGAAGGAAAGCAAGCAATTAATAATTTAAAAATAATAATTAACAAATAATTTAAAATTGTTGTTGCTGTGATAGAGGTACACTATGGAAACACAGGCAAAGCAAGAGAAAATCATGTTGGGAGGATAGGGGAAACTTTCATGAGATAATATTTGAACTCCTTTTAGAAACAAAAGTTACCTAAAACTTGACAACCAAGACAATGAAATATGTACAAAGTGAGAATTACACATTGTTTCACAGTCTCACTTGAGGATTCTTACCTCTCCAGGAGGATGAACCAGTGTTTTACTTGGATAGTTTCTATTTCATTAGAGTTTGAGAAGGTAGTTTCTAACAGACTTAAAGCCTGGAGAAAGATAATCTCAACTACAGTTTGAGTTCTCCAATGGACTAATTGGTTTTTGTCTCTATTTCAAATTCATTTCCAAACACCTTTAGAGGTGGTCTACAGATACTTAGTTACTTTAAATGTTCTTGGATTCAGCTTTTCTATCTCTATTATTCTCATTCTTTAATGATATATACTCCTTATATATTCCAATACAGTCCTGTTTATACTTTTTAAATATACTTTGACAAAGTGAGCCTTTCAGGATCAGTAGGCACTGACCTGGAAATCAGAGCAGATTCCTTTGTATAAATGTTTTCCTCACAAGAACACCAAGTACAGAACAAAAAATAAAATAGTAGCGTTCACTTCCTTGCTCTCCTGACCTGACTTCCCAGCAGCAACCAACTGTACTTACCTGCCTCTGTGTTTCATTCTCTAGAGGTAGCCTCACGAATTCTCCTTTGCAGGTTTACATTACCCTCATAATTTACCTTTCCATGGTGCTATTTATGGACTCTCTTCTGAAACATAAGGATTTAGCTTATGAAAATAAAAATAACCAAAAATAAAACAAGAAATCCCCAAAAGAATCAATAAACCAGGAGAATAATGACTTAACGTTGAAACTAAATACATTCTACAATATATTATGCCACCCTCCCACCTACTATCTGTCAGGCCAAGCTGGGAACTAGAAGATACATTCATAAGAACAAGAATGTCCATCTTGAAGAACTTGCATTATATTAAAGGAGAATGATTCATAAGCATAATTATAATGACCTCTCTTCATAGTGAAGAGTTATAATGCAGCTTTGAAAAAGATGTAATGGATTAAAAGGGAGGGAGTGACATATGACTCCAGGGAGTCTCAGAAGACCTCCATGAATTGAATATTAAAAATTGAGGAGCTTCTATATTATTTTTTTTAGGGGAAGTAAGTGGGGATGGGCACTTTGGGCAAAAGGAGCAGCAGGTGCGAAGGAATGGTGATATAAAAGGACCTGGCATATTTCTGAAAACATGGAGAAGGTTACTGTAGCTGGTAGAAAGGCTGGAGTTAATGCGTATTGTATATTAAGGGCTTTGGATGGTTCTTTAAGCAATGGGAGTTAGAAGTTTCAAAGTCTTTCCACATATGTTCCCATTTAATCCTCACAAAATTTACCAAAATATATTGCATAGGCATAGATCAACTCTGCGGTCCTGGTTAAATATGACAAAGATGCTGTTGTGAACATTTGGGAAAGATCATAAACAAAAAATGGGAAAGTGGAGGTGCATTTCGCAGCAAGATGAAGGAGAATAACAAGCAAGTTGAAGAGAAAATCATACACCATGTGTAGATGTAAATGCACAGTATATGGATTTTTAACCTATGTTATATTTGTCTGGTTATAAAAACAAGATAGGTCAAATTTCAGGAAATGTTAAAATAGCCATTTTGCCATTGTAATCGAAAGTGGCAGTGATGGGGATGTGTGTGTATGTGTGTGTGTATGTGTGTGTGTGTGTGTGTGTGTGTGTGTGTGTGTGTGTTAACCTAGCAAATAAGAGCTAAATGTGTACATGGTTTTGAACACAACAGCCCAGATTTTGTTAGTTTAAAGGACTTAGGTAAAATCCATCCCAAGTAAACAAACAGACTACAACACCCAGTGCTCAAGGGGAGAAACACAAATATTTTCTTCAGTAACTGTCAAAAGGAGACTATTCCTAAAATGGCAGCTATTTGAATTAGAAACAAAACTGTAAGGACAGAAAAGGTGCTGCCACCTTCAGAAGCAGAATCAAAGAACACTGAAGCCAGCGTCCTTCAGTGGGTATGCTTTAGCTCAGGATTAAAAATCCTGTGCGTAGCCTGGCCACTGTGGCTCAGTGGTTGAACATCAACCTATGAACCAGGAGGTCATGCTTAGATTCCTGGTCAAGAGCACATGCTGGAATTGTGGGCTTGATCCCTATTGCAGGAGGAGCCAATCAGCGATTTACTCTCCTCATTGATGCCTCTCTCTTTCTCTCCTTCTTCCTTACTTTCTGAAATCAATAAAAATGTCTCTTAAAAAATTATTATGAATAGAATTGGGCCATTTACTTTAATTTTAAGGGACCAATCTCAAAATTGGAGTTTCTTTGTCTATTAATTAATCTCTCTCACTCTCAGTTTCCCCATCTATAATGTGTAATAGCCTTATTAGAGCCACTATAAAAAGTAGAAAGAAAAAAGAAAACCTTTGGACTATATAGAGAAGAAAATTAGACTGTGTTTCAAATAAGATTTTCTCAGTGAGTGATATTCTACCATCACATAGTACAGAGTAAGTGCTAAAATTGAACAAGAAGGCATACAGAAATTTTATAATTTTATAATTTCTTTAGATTAATCTGCTGGGACCTTCACACTCCATGTTGGGATCAATACTTACAGATAATGGTTAAACATGCCTAGAGAGGGTTGTTGGATCACCATCCATCGCCAGTTTATGAAAAATTAAATAAAACCTGATATTCAATAAAATCTAGGATAGTCTCAGGCTTACCTGATCCAAACTCCCATTTACATACCAGGACTTTGAAATCCAAGAGTCAATAGGTGTCGTGCAGATCTGAAGCAGCAAAGCTGGCCCAAGCCCTAGCTCATGGGAGGTGCGTGGCATACATTGGCTGAATAACGAAACAAACAAAGCCAGCTGTGGGAAGCCACCCTCTGGGTTTCCCAGCAAGATGCTTCTCCTTTCACACGAAAGTGGTTCTGCTGATGCTTTCATGTTTGGCACCGGGATATTTATTATCTGAGATGAAATTTCAATGCATGATGAATTTCAGAGGAAATTCAGTGAAGGCTGAAGAAAATCATAGGAGAAGGACTGTCAGAAGACTTGATAAGTGAGCCACAGTTCTGCTGACATGCCGGGAGACACAGACAATATAAAAACCATCCTTTCCAGAGGAAACAGACAAGCACGAAGGTGATCCACATAAACACTAGCACTTGCATAAAACCTGAATAGGACTTTATTGATGAGAAAGATTCCGAAGGGGGAAATAAACATTTGCACGCGCATACACATACACATACCCCTCTGCTAATATTTGAAGGGTTCTTATACCAAATCATCTACCTTTCCACACCTCCTGGTGACAAGCAGAAACAGTGACAAGAACTATCCTCAAAAGCAGCTCCCCTTTTGTAACCGTTTTCCGAGGTATGCAGAGATTCTCTACTTACACAGCAGGTTGGTACTAGAATAATTCAGACTTCATAGAGAAAGCACCGTTGGCTGGCACATATTTGTCAGACCCGTGGCTTTTAAACTTTATGGAAACTGAGACTAAGACGCACAGCTAAAATAAAGACGCATGCCCAAGTCTCCAGAAATTAATATGACGGTATCACAAATTGAAGAGAGGTGAATAAAGGAATTCAGCTCTGCAGCATTCCTTCCTAAGACAATTAACCCTGTTGATATCCCTTAAATGGGCTAAATACTTTCAGGCTCCCTTTCAATAACTCTGGTCAGATAAAATGTAACATCTACATTTAATGACAGTTTTTCCTCAACACAATTTCTGACATTTAATTAAATGCCTTTTTTTTTTGTCCACAGGCTCCATTCTTTGAGAGTTTCCAAATTCTTGTAATAAAATGGATACTTTTTTTTTTAAAAAAGAAAACCACAGTATTTTGCTTTCAGTTGAAGCAAATGCATAGATACACAGTGACTCTGAGAGGCCACATAAAACAAAATATTATGCTATTTTCTTGTTTAGGAGTATCATCACTCATATGATCTCTTAAACCAAAAATAGTAGCTTCATATTTACACAGGGATTATAAGGGACCAGCACCTACTAGCACTTCACAGCATAATTTTATTTAATGCTCACGTTAAGTAGATCAGATAGTCAGGAGAGTCATCCCACCCTGCAAATGAAGAGACGGAGGCTAGCAGCAGGTCAGTCCCTGGCCATTGGTCTTACATCAAGAACAGACTGTGGTCAAGACCTGTTTGGCTCAATGGATAGAGCATCGGCCTGGGGACTGAAAGGTCCTAGGTACAATTCTGGTCAAGGGCATGTATCCTGGTTGCAGGCACATCCCCAGTAGGGGGCGTGCAAGAGGCGGCTGATCGATGTCTCTCTCTCATCGATATTTCTAACTCTCTATCCCTCTCCCTTCTTCTCTGTAAAAAATCAATAAAATATATTATAAAAAAAAGAACAAACTGTGGAGGTGCCTACATCTGAACCAATGCAGTCCCACTCTAGTGCGCTTTGCTAAATGGCATTGCCTCTGTCAGTCATGGTATCATGTTTTCTAAATTGCATCTTTTACAGTTTCTGATATACCTATTTATATTAGCTGTCATAATCAAGAAGGATCACATTGAAAATACAGACCTGTGTTGGAGTGCTTTCAACCAATGCTCACTGAGGGCAGTAGTAACATTTGCTATTAAATTTTTATCTCACCCCTCCCTAAAGTTAGCAGAAAATATATAACTCATCCACTTAATAACCACTGTCCCCCACTAGCCATTCTGGAAGCCTCTTAGGGGACTGTTGCCTCACCCTTGATCTGGAATTAAAAATGGAACCAGGGGCACATATGCCAAAGATATAACTTGTTGGTTAAGACATGTTTGAGATAAAGGGACCCGCTTTTGAATTCTATTTCTATGACCAAGCAATATGGTTTGTAGCAACTTGCCTGACGTTGTACCATAACAGTTTCCATATCTGTAAATTAGGACTAATGACACCGCCCCCAGAGTTGTTTTGAGGATTTAAACAGAAGAGCACTTTTGACAGAGTATTCAGTAAATGGAAGTTTCTGAAAAAATGTCTTCTCCATTTTACATACAAAATTTTATATCGAGCTGTGACTGGTTTGGCTCAGTGGATAGAGCGTCGGCCTGCGGACTGAAAGGTCCCGGGTTCGATTCAGATCGGGGGCATGTACCTTGCTTGCGGGCACATCTCCAGTGGGGGGGGGGGTGTGCAGGAGACAGCTGATTGATGTCTCTCTCTCATCGATGTTTCTGACTTTCTATCCCCCTCCCTTCCTTTCTGTGAAAAATCAATAAAATATATTTTTTAAAAATTTTACATAAAAAGCTCAATGAGTTTGCCATTGAATGAGTTTTGACAAATGCATATCAAGATGCAAAATATTCCCATCACCCCAGAAAAGTCTCTCTTGTACCTTCCCCAGGTAATCTCCCACCAGGGCAAGCACTGATTTGATATCTGTCATTATTTGATTAGTTATGACTGACTATTCTATAATTTCATATAAATCTTAAATATTTTTGGAGTTTGGCTTCTTTTACTCATTTTACTGTTTTTGAGATGCATCCATGTTATTATATTTATCAAAATGTTTTATTTAATTACTGACTAGTCTTCCAATTTATGAGTAAATCAGAGAACTATTCATCCATTTTCCTGAGTGGGGCATCTGAGTTGTTTTCAGTATTGGATATTTATAAATAATGCTACTACAAATGTGTGGATAAATGCTTCCCATGCTTGGACAGATACCTAGGACTGGAATTGCTGGATACTATTATAGACAGTTGTATAACTTTCTAAGAAACTGCCAGAAAAGCCATTGGAGCCATGGTATCTTTTCAAAGCCATTGGAATAGTTTACATTCCAACCAGTACTGTATCCTCTTAGTTTTTGATAGCTGGTGTCCTTTTAATTTTGGTCATTCTGATGGATGTGTGGAGGTATCTCATTATGCTTTTAATTTGCATTTCCCTGACAACAAATTCTTTTAACCACCATATTGGTCATTCTATACCTTCTTTTATGAAGTGCCTCTTCTTGTACCTGTCAGCTATACGTGTCATAAATATTTTCTCCCAGTCTGTAGTGTGTCTGTTTTCTTACTGGTACTTTTTGATGACTAGATGCTTTTAATTTTCATGAAGTTCAATGTATTTCTTTTCCTCCGTGGCTTGTGCTCCATGTGCCATTTAGAAGTAAACTTACATACACTTAAGTGTACCAATCAATAATATTCTTAGAGCTTCGTGGTTCGTAGACATGAGATGTTTTTTTCCAACACCCTTCTTTACCAGAGGTTGGGGAACAGTGGTTTTCAAATGTTAGCAAGGCATGTGAATTATCGGGAGAGCTGGTTTAAAGGCATAAACCCGCATCTCCTTCCCTGTAAGAGGTCCCGGTTGCCTAGGTGTGAGGAAGGGCCTGAGAACCCGCGTGCCTCACGTGCTTAGGCGATGCTGCAGCTGATGCTACTGTTTTACAGGCCACACTCTGACCAGCATTGGCTTAGCAACACTAAATGGCTTTTCTGTTCAGGAAGAAGCTTGCTTGTCTTTTCTAAGCTCCGTAAACGAATGTACGCTGTCCACTTGAAGAGACATCTGATAAATCTGCTGGGGGCACTGGAGCATGGGAGCCAGGGAGCATGCTGGCAGATGGATGGACCAGCACTGCCTCGTGCCCTGCTTCCTTCCTGGAAATTGGGTTTTGGTCTGTGAGCAGGGACGCGCACATATCTCTACACACTAATGCTAAATTTAGCCTGTGATGAACTGGCCCCGTGTCCTCTGTCAACAATCAGGAGGAGCTTGACTTTTCCCTCAAGGGTTGATTGGTCTCTAAACCAAGAAGATTTTATGGCCAAGCCTTTGAAAACTTTCTCTGCTGAGCTCATGTTGTAATTAGTTTTTTGGCATCTAGGTGGAGATTTTTGACAGCACGCCGGCAGGCTGAATTAAAGTTTGACTAAAGATCAACACTCCTGAAGCAAAGAACTCAGTCCTCAAAATCACAGGCCAAACCCCTAAGCAGCTCCAGGTTTTTCAGACAAGCAGAGAAGAGCTTTTGAGCCTTCCTTTCCAACAGATCAAGGATGTGGGTAGAGAACAACTGCACATGTATTATGTACAATGTTTATACTTGTGCAGGGTTGCAAAAAAGTGCCCTGTATGTTTTCTCCTTGTTGATTGTTAAATGACATATGTAACCATTGAAAAAGAGCTCATGGGAAATGAATTCATAAGTGGTATTTATACTTAAACTGCTTTATAGATACCCTATGGTTCAAAGAGGGAAAATAATGTACCTTTAGAAAAAAAATCCTCTGAAAACAGGGAGAGAAGAGTCCATTTCAAACACTCCTCTCACATGTTCGCCAGTCCCTTTGCCCTCTTTCAGAGGTACTGCGAGCCATGCGAATATCAGAGCTCAATAATTTCTGCATGGGCTTTGAAGGAATCTTGAAAAAATTAGATAGAACGTACATATGCTTTACCCTCCAAAGAAGGCCTATTCGTGATGCGCTGAAAGTATATACCCCACTTATTCCAGCAGAGAGTAATTCAGAGATAACATGAAATCAGGCTTGTAGCTAGAGCTAATTTGATTTTCATCGGCTCTTGATCTCCACCTTGTTTAAATAATGACACACGGGAAGCCTATGTGCCATGAGAAGGAAGCCAACTCAACAACTTAGCTACTTTGTTCTCCCAGTTCCCAGAAGCCTTTGAGTTAGAAAGACTTTTTCTTTATCGTTTTTTAAGGAAATTTAAATGAGGTATCAATGGAATTGTCAGGCACATTATACAGTTTCTTTTGGATATACCATGTGGTCCTAGGCTGTTAAATCACATTGTCCCGATGCTTTTAAACCAGATATACATACACTCCTCTTACATGATAGAGAAGAGAGACTTAATTTCTAACGAGACTGGGCATGAGTCTGCCCTGTCCCTTCCTTGCTTCACAGCCTTAGGAAGCTTTTTTGTGAGAATACAGTCATTAAATCTGGGACAGTGAAACCAAGGAAGGGCTTAGGGTAGAAAAGGTAACAGGTGAGAGCCTAGGAGGGCTACTTTGCTTCTCGAAAACGTTGGAGGAAGGATCTGAGCCAAAGTGGAGCTGCTGTTGACTCACTGAAAAGTCAGAGAAAACGGGGCCTTGGAGACAGGATCAAGGAATTACCCGGGATGAGCTGCCACTGCCCATTGCTTCCCTGGTTTCAAGTCTTATGGGGTTTAGGAGAGAAAGCAAAGATGCATGCCTTCGAAGGAAGAAAAGCTTGGACATGCTCCAGAGAGAGTCCTCCAGAATGCCATTTTACTTAACTTTCCTTTGGTTTCCCAAATCAGAAATCCCTAATCCCTAAATCCCTCATCAGATATACTTGTGATTTATTTCCAAAGCTTATAGCACAGCTAGAGGCCTGGTGCATGAGATCAGTGCACTGTGAGGGGAGGGGTGTCCCTCAGCTCGGCCTGCACCCGAAGCTGGCAGTGGTACATCCTTAGCGCTGCCCCTGAGGCAGGAAAGGCTCCCACCACCTCCGCTGCACTCACCATGAGCCCAGCTTCTGGCTGAGCAGTGCTCCCCCATGGGAGCACACTGACCATGAGGGCCAGCTCCTGCATTGAGTGCCTACCCCCTGGTGGTCAGTGCATGTCATATTGACCAGTTGTTCTGCCATTGGGTCAATTTGCATATTAGCCTTTTATTATATAGAATGTCTCACAATAAATACAACATTAATGGTATGTTAAATAAGATGCTCCCCTTTTCCTCCTACTCATTACTCCAGAGAGTAATTAGAAACCACTCACATTATATATATGTGTGTGTGTGTGTGTGTGTGTGTGTGTGTGTGTGTGTATGTATGTATGTGTGTATATATTTATATATACACTAAGTAGACTGGACAGCCCATCAACCTCCCCGACATCATTCCAGATGTCCTTCCAGATAAAACCACTGTGGTGGGGGTCGAGGCAGAGGTGGTTAGGGGTGATCAGGAAGGCATGCAGAGTGGTTAGGAGCGATCAGGCAGGCAAGTAATTGAGAGGTTAGAAGCCAGCAGTCCTGGATTGTGAGTGGGATATCTGACTGCCAGTTTAGGCCCAATCCGTGGCAGTCAGACATCCACTCAGGGGTCCTGGATTGTGAGAGGGTGCAGGCTAGGCTAAGGGGCCGACCCAGCCCCATGCACAAATTTCATGCACCCAACCTCTAGTGGTGTGTGTATGTGTGTATGTGTATATAAATTATACATATGCATGCATGTTTGTGTGGGTATGTGTGCGTGTGTGCACACACATGCATACACACATATGCACTTATCATTGTAACCAGAAGAAAAAGAAAAAATGGGATCACTTGACTCCAGCTTCCAAGTGGCCTGCATGATTATGTATCCAAAAGAAATATAAAGACAGCTTCCCAGAAGACCTTGAGTTGTAAGACAAAGCTTTGCCAGTTTTCTGTGGACGTTAAAAATGGAAATAAACTGTGCATTGCACAGCACCATTACTCATCTGTCAAACTGCAGTCTTATCACCTGGTCACCAACCTCAATTTCTCGTTTCTTCCCATCAGAGATCCCTACACACGCACACACGCCACCCCCTTGCTCTCTCTGACTGGCCTCTGGTCACCTCTTTATTACTGAGATAATGCAGTCTTCAGTTTCTCCCACTGTACTTTATCCTACTATATCCCACAAGCTGCTAGCAAAATAAGAAAAAGCCATTGCTTAAAAGAAGAAAAAAGAATGGGAAGGAGAAAGGGTAGTGACAAGGATAAGGGCCTTTGAATGTACATTCCTTAAAAATAAGATATCAAAATCACAAGTTCATACCTTCCCAATCCTAATCTTCTTGAATCTTGAGCGCAGAATTCAGAGCGACATTGGGGTTGAGATAATCTCTGCAGGCTACCACCGAAGAGAGAGTGTTCTTCACCTCCACACAAGGTCCAGTACAGCTTTCTCCAAGTGCCGGAGGACGGAGGCTTCTGCCGAGGCTACAAAAATCACAGGAAAAAGAAGACATTAATCAAGGAAGACAGAAACTAAAATATAATTGTGATATTAAATCCAAGGCCACTTGGTTTGAAGAGACTAAACAAAAGATATATTCAATTCTGACTGGCATAAAAATGCGTAATACCTGGAAAGATTCAGTCTTGTTGGAAATCAAGGAATCACACTAAATCATAAAAAGCCATAGTATATCAAGAATGGAAGGTTTTCTGCCCAGCCAGTGTTCCTCAGTGGTTGAGCATCAACCTATGAACCAGGAGGTCAAGGTTAGATTCCTGGTTAGGGCACCTGCTCAGATTACAGGCTCATCTCCAGTAGGGAGTGTGCAGAAGGCAGCCAATCAATGATTCCCTCTCATTGATGTTTCTGTTTCTCTCTCCTTTTCACTTCCCCTCTGAAATAAATAAAAATACATCTTTAAAAAACACACACAATGCAAGATATTTTAAGGACATAACTAGCCAAATTTGCTCATTTAACTTACAGGATAAACTGAAATCAGAGAGAAAAAAACATTTCCCCGTGATGATTTATTATCTGTGGTCTATTTCAAGTAACTTTTTTTTTTTTAATAAACACAAACAAGGTGCTCAACACCGGGGTCTATGCTAAATGAGACAAGAGGACAGTGCATCATCTTGAAACACTTCCCTCACTTAGCTTCTAAGACATCGAACTTGCCTCCCATCACTGGCCACTCTGTCATGGCCACCTCTATTAGGCTTTCTGACTTGTTTTTTTCTCAGTCAGTTGCAATTCTGTTCACCCTGGCAGTCAGCTCACACCCTTCCAGGCAACCTTGACTCCTCTCCCTCACACACACCACACATCCTCCATGATGTCAGCAAATACTGGTGGCACTACCTTCTGGATAGATCCAGCAGCTGATCCCTCTTACCCCCTCCATTACTGCTACCCAAGTCCTGGCTTCATTGCAGATCTGCAGAGCTAGAGAGCAGGCATGCCGAGCCATGACCAGCACACTCATCTAGACCCTTGAGTAGCAGAGTGACATTTCCATGATCAAAGTCTTCAGAATCGAAGTCATCACAATGACTCCAAAGACCCTAGTAAAACAGCTCCGTAACCATTGTTTTTGTCTCCCACTTCTCTCCCCTCTCTTATTTCTCTTCGGCCACGCTGGCCTAGCTGTTCCTCAAAGATCTTTTATTCTACTTGAGCTGAGGCACTCACAGTTCTCTGGAATGTTCTTTTACTCTCACTATTTCATATCTTTGTCCCAGTGTTACCTATTTAATAAGATGGACTCTCTTACTCTGAGCAGTCCAACATTGGTGAGGAAATAGGTTACAGTAGACTCTAACCAGTTTGGCTCAGTGGATAGAGTGATGGTCTGTGAACCAAAGGATCCTGGATTTGATTCTGGTCAAGGGCATGTATTTTGTTGCAGGTTCCTCCCTGGCCTGGTCCCTGGTTAGGGCATGTGCAGGAGGCAAGCAATTGATGTGTTTCTCTCACAATGATGTTTCTCTCTGTCTTTCCCTTTCTCTTCCACACTCTCTAAAAGATCAATGGGAAAATATACTTGGGTAAGGATTAACAACAACAACAACAACAATAAAACAACAACAGAGTGCAATGGTTAAGAAGGAAGTTTTGGGATAATCATAGTATTCTCATCCTGGTCCCACCACTATGAAACCCTGACCAAGGCACTCTACCTCTCTAAGTATCCTCTTTCTCTATAAAAAAAAAATGAGATGATAGAAATAGCTACCACTTTAGGGTGTTTTTGAAAATTAAGTGAGGCCACATAGTTAAATCACTCATTAGTATGCATGCTGTAAGTACTCAACACATATTTGCTGCTCTTAATTTTCTTTTTATTGTTACAGGCTGATATTTGGCATAGCATTCTATAACTGTTAACCACCTGCATCTCACTCCCCACCAGAGTATGAATCTTTTCTCTCTTGCATCATATGGAATGGCTCTCGGGGACCTTGGTGACTTTGGGTAACTTCGTCTGAAGCACCCTCAGACTCAGCCAAGTATCATTACCCCAAGTGCCCCCACATTCTGGAGGCAGATGGCAACACTTTGTACTATGAGAAACTAAGGCTGTCTGGTTTATTCGTTGCCCTCTTGCCATTGTACTGAGCAATTTGAGGATGATCTTGGCCCTCATATTATAGCAGGCCAATAATTGTTAAGCAACAGTCTACAATTATTCCAGCATTCCAAAGCCAAGAAACTCAACTCTGAAAGCAAACAATGCTGTCATTCAGCACAATGAGATACGGAGTTATTAAATAAATTGTGCTGCTTTGATAATCCAAGTCCCCATTCTATCCAAATGCTTCTTTCTTTTTTCGAACTAACATTAAGAAACTATCTCTGGTTGGTAGTAGCAACAGAAAAATATGTCACCTACCTTTCAAGTTTGGTTAGAGTACAATCTAATAAAAAGTTAAGATCCATCAGGGAAAACTTACTTGCAACCCATTCTATGCCACTGTAGGACTTGTTCAGAATGCATTTACGAACAAATGTTTATCGAGTACATGCTATTTGCCATGCATTTTGTTAAGGATTGGGGTATGGCAGGGAATATTAAGGACTTCATTTGTACCCACATGAACCTTTCATTCGAGCACGTCTTTCATTGTCTTTTACAATTTCCTAAACATCTGCCTAGGCATGGGAAGATGTGACAAATTCCTACAACGTTGTTGATACACACAACATTGAATACAGGGTGTGCCGATATAAATAGCCTAATTTTAGCTTCATAAAGAGAGACAATTCTGTAATTCCTGGTTTTCTCAGAAGATATGCTCATTTTCTTAATTTGCTCTACACACAGCTCTTCTGGATCAATCCTGGTTTGTTTCCCTTCTTCAGCAAAGAAACAAAAAAATATCTACCAAACCCACAAAAACACTACCCATTAACAAGATGCCACTTGGACAGTAGGGTACAGAAAGCACTGGGATCAGAGGACACAACTTCCCAAATCAACTTTAAAAAAATCTTTGGAAACTATTATGGGATTAATGCAGGTATATGACAAAATTAACTGAGCAAGCACATAGGAGAAATATTGTCAAAGGAAATAATGTCAAGAAAGAACAACAGCCATCTGAAATCACAGTGTCTGCCTAAGGAGAGTGCTAATCAAGAAGGTGAGTGGCATCCTTGCCTGTCAGCTGGCCAGAATGCATCAGGAAATAGTGTCATTTTTCAAGAGGTATAAATGAGTGGCTACTATGATGGCAGTGTGAACCTCACCACTCTAATGACTGGCTGCACCGAAAATGATTCTTGTGAATATACAGCTCACAGGCACTGATCCACAAATGCACCCAGATACACACCCAAGAGAGACAGGCATCCAGAGAGGGTAAGGCAGGGGAGATAGCAAAGAGACATACAAGAATTAAGCACCTTGAAATGGACCTTGGTTATGATTTTTGAAAGTCCAGAGTGAACTATGAATTTAATCTAACTATACCAACAGGGTTAGGTGCTACAGGAAATTTGAGAAACATTGTCATAAAGATTAACATTTCAAGGCAAACTGTAATTGTAGGTATTCCAGATGTACCCGGTATATAAGGTTGTGCCTCACATACCTCCACTTAGTATCCACACCGCCAGCGATGCATTACAATAGATAAATCACACCCATCTGAATATGAGGACATTGAAGTTTGTAGATATTAAGCAATTTGCCTGAAATCACAAAACCTGAAAGTGACAGTTCAAACTGAGAATGAGCCATGGAGCTTCTTGGTGCTGAAAACTGCAATGGATTCTTCCCTGGGTTACCACTCTTTATTATTATTATTATTATTATTATTATTATTATTATTATTAAATCTAGTTTTGATGCTTATAAATGCCACAGTCTGAACTCCAAGGATAAAGTTTCAGTCCTCCCAGAATGGAACTGTGAAAACTGGCCCAGCTCAGTCTCAGCCAAGGAGAATAAAAGTATCCACATAGAAGAGAACATACTTCTTCCAAACACTAATCATTGGAACACTAATCATTGGAACAGTGGCTTCCTCAGCAGCAGAGACAGTGGCCAAGGTGTGTGTAAGGTCTTGGTTTGAAAATATTAAATATACTAGAGGCCTGGTGCACGAAATTTGTGCACAGGGGATAGGTGTGTCCCTCAGTCCAGCCTGCACCCTCTCCAATCTGGGATCCCTCAAGGGATGTCCAACTGCCTGTTTAGGATCGGGCCTAAACGGGCAATTGGACATCCCTCTCACAATCCAGGACTGCTGGCTCCCAACTTCTTGCCTGCCTTCCTTCCTGATTTCCTTTAACCACTTCTGCCTGCCAGTCCAATGATCCCCTAACCAATCCCCTGCCAGGTTGATTGATGCTTAACTGCTCCCCAGCCAGCCTGTTTGCCCCTAACGGCCCTCCCCTGCAGGCCTGGTCATTTCCCCTGCTGGCTTGATCACGCACAACTGCCCTCCCTTGTAGACCTGGTCCCTCCCAACTGTTCTCCCCTGCTGGCTATCTTGTGGTGGCCATTTGTGTCCACATGGGGGTAGCCATCTTTAACCAGCCATCTTGTGTTGGAGTGATGGTCAATTTGCATATTACTCTTTTATTAGGTAAGATAGAAGCCTGGTGCACAGGTGGAGGCCAGCTGGTTTTCCTGAAGGGTGTCCTGGACCAGGGTGGGGATTCCCTTGGGGTGTGGGGTGGCCTGGTTGAGGGGCCTGTGGTGGTTTGCAGGCCAGCCATTCCTCCCTGCCCCCATTCCTCCCCAGCAACTGAAGTGGAGGCACTGGTAACTGGGATATATTTATCTTCTATAATTAAAACTTTGTAGCCTTAAGCATAGGGCCGGCCAAGGAGGCAGGGAAGCTTGGCTTCCTTCACTGCCAGGGAAACTCAAGCATCCTGCTTGCTGCAGCTCCATGGCTGCAGCCATCTTGGTTGAGTTAATTTGCATATTCACTCCTGATTGGCTGGTGTGTGTGGCAGAGGTATAGTCAATTTGCATATTGCTCTTTTGTTAGATGAGATTTCCTCTCAGTTGACATTACTAAAACAATGCTGGGTCCCTAAACACTGAGGAGAAACAAAGTTCTCATCTATAATTGGAATCATGATCCTCTGGCACAGTATTAAAAAACATTCCTAGCCTAACTGTCATGGCTCAGTGGTTGAGCATCCACCAATGGTTGCAGGCTCCATCCTCAGTGTGGGACATGCAAGAGGCAGCCAATCAATGATTCTTTGCATGTGAATCAATACACAATACAGATACCAAAAGAATTTACAGTGGCACCAGGTTATTCCATATGGCCTCAAATGGTGACAGGGGGTGTTCTGTGTTGCCTCTAACACAGTCGATAGCTGAGTTCACCACATCCTCTTTATCTGTTATCCTGGAGACAGACTGAGAACACATACTTAGATGAACCAGTGAGTAAATTATCAAGGGCTATTTTAAGTGTCAGTTTTCCATATATTTCCTGATACCAAGGGAATAAAAGGATTAGAAAGTATCATCTCACTCCAAGAACATCAGCCCCTAATTTTCTATTCTCAGTCACACATGTAATTTAAATCCACAATATTATACAATATCATGAACACAAAGGAAGACTGCTCAGCAAAAACCTGTTATTCTAAGAGACTGCCTAACAGGGAATTATTTTAAAATTTTGGTAGCATAGACTCCATGGATAATACTTCATCTGATTTCTGGCTCAGCTACCCACTATCTCTACGATTGTTATTTAACCTCTTAGTGCCCCATCTGCAGTATAAAAATCATAATAATACCTACCTCAAGAGTTCTGTGTTTGAATTAATACAATCGTACGTATATTATCAATTCATTATGCTATGAGTTTTCTTCCCTATCAAATTGGCATAATAACACCTCAACTGTCTCTTACAGACATAGGAGGGTTCAAAATAGTAGTATGTGTGACAATACATTGATGTCTTGCTTCCTAGTCCAAGTCACGGAGAGTCATGAACTCAATGTGTGTCAGGTTTATTTCTCTGAAGCCCAGAATAAAAATACAACATAAAGCCAAGGCACAGACATAAGTTTTTACATGGACATAAATCAATCATTTCTGAAAGAAACCTTTCAGTGTCTGATATCCAAACAAAGCTACGTCACTTCCTTGATGACTCTGTGGTGGCAAACAGGAAAGGCTGGCCTACCTAAGGACCATGTCCCCTGTCATGCTGAAGTGCTGGGTAAATCCATATGAGGGTCAGTGAGATTATCGTTGTTATTGGTAGTCGATATAAAAAAATGTGAGAAGCTATTATTTATGGAGCTTGTATGTGTCAGTATGTGCTAAGTTTGTATTTTCTCATGAAATGCTTCCAATACACTAATGGAGGAGTGTTATTAGGGTTCCCATTTTTCATATGGGAAAGGTGAAGGCTTGGAGTATTGAAGTAACTTGGGCAACATTACAGAATGTTGAGGAGCACAGGTGACTCTGAGTCCACCAAAGACTGTTATACTCTTTTCTTCTGAGAGGGGAGAGGGGTTCTGGAGCTGGGTGAATTAGGTAAAGGGATTAAGCAAAACAAACAAAAGTCCTCATAGACACAGACAACAGTATGGTGATTACCAGCCAGAAAGGGATTTGGGAAGAGGTAGAAAAGGTAAAAGAGGAATGCATGGTGATGGAAGAAGACTTTGGTTGGTGAACACACAATACAATATATAGATGATGTACATATTGTACATTTGAAACGTATATAACTTATCAATTAGAGACCCAGTGCACATATTCGTGCATTGGTGGCATCCCTCAGTCTGGCCTGCAGGGATTGGGCTGAAACTGGCTCTCTGATATCCCCCGAGGGATCCCAGGTTGCGAGAGGGTGGTTCTTGGGTGACACCCCAGATTCAGGCTCTCTCCTCCCTGGTTCCAGGTGCATCACCAAGACCCATAGCTACCAAGACACCACAGCTCTTGTGTTGAGCATCTGTCCCTGGTGGTCAGTGCACGTCACAGCTACCAGTTGGAGTGTCTGCTTCCTGGTGGTCATTGTGCATCATAGCTACTGGTTGAATGGTCAAATGGTTGGATGGTCACTTAGGCATTTATATGTATACTACCGACCCAGTGCACAAAATTTGTGCTTGGGGTGGGGGATGGTGTCCTTCAGCCCAGCTTGCTCTTTTCCAATCTAGGACCCCTTGAAGATGTCTGACTGCCCGTTTAGACCCAATCCAGTAGGATATCCCTCTCACAATCCAGGACTGCTGGCTCCCATCTGCTCACCTGCCTGCCTTCCTGATTGCCCCTAACTCCTTCTGCCTACCAACCTGATCACCCTCTAACCATTCCCCTGCCAGCCTTAGTGATGCCTAATGCTTCCCTGCCAGCCTGTTTGCCATAACTGCCCTTCCCTGGTCACCCCTAACTGCCCTTCCCTGCAGGCCCAGTCACCCCCAACTTCCCTCCATTGCTGGCCTGGTCACCCCTAACTGCCCTCCCCTGAAGGTATGATCACCCCCAACTGTCCTCCCTTGCAGGCCTGGTCTCTCCCAACTGGTCACCCCTAACTGCCCTCCCCTGCAGGTTTGATAACCCCAACTGCCCTCCCTTGCAGGCCTGATCCCTGCTAACTGCCCTCCCCTGCTGGCCTGATTGCTCACAACTGTCCTCCCTTACAAGCCTGGTCCCTGCCAACTGTCATCCCCTGCTGGCCATCTTGTGGTGGCCATCTTGTGTCCACATGGGGGCAGGATCTTTTGACCAAATGGGGACAGTCATCTTGTGTGTTGAAGAGATGGTCAATCTACATATTATTCTTTTAATAGATAGGATATGTGTCACCCCAATATATGCAATAAAATATTTTTAAAAGAACACATCTTTGTGATAAAAATTATAAATATATTTTGCCAGTTTATCTTTTTACCCTGATAATGTAACTTTGTAAGAGGCATTCTTTTGATTTCATAAGAGCAAAGAGCTAATATTCCTAATATATAAAGCTCTTTTAAAAATAGAAACAAAACCCACAAATAATTGTCTAGAAAAATCAGCAAATGATATTAACAGGAAGCTCAAAGAAAAAGAAATGCAAATAGCCTATGAACTCAACAACACACATAATAAGAAAACTGAAAATCATGGGTGGGAAAATTAGAGCATCATTGACAGTAATAATATAAAAGTATCAAAACACTGCAGATGTATTTGAATTATAAGTTTATAATGATACTAAGAAGAAGAAAAAAACATTGGTCACCTTTAGAAGATGATAGAAAACTAAATTACTATTTTGAAAATGGCAATAAAAGAAAAATCACACATTTCCCCTGCTTTTTCTTGTGATGTAATCAAATACTGGTGAAAGACAGTTTCCATTTGTGGGA
>PVJN01005954.1:0-78337 GCA_004026805.1 Lasiurus borealis | reverse complement strand
GGAGGTCATATTTTGATTTTAAGTCCGGGTTATTGGTTCAATCCCCAGTGGAGGGCATGCAGGAGGTGGCCAATCAATGATCTCTCTCACTCTGCCTTTCTCTCTGAAGTGGATAAAAACACAGTTTTAAAAAACTTGATTTGAAGAGTTAAAATTTTTTAAAATTGCTAGAAACTCTTAATACTTCTCTTAACTTACCCCTTAATTTTGGCCTAGTCTTTGTGTTATAGGTAGTTAGAAAGACATGAGCAGAATAACAATGGGCCATGTACAGAAGGTCACCAGGGCAGAAAGTCTTGGGTACCTAGCAAGGGGCAAAACTGGGAAAACAAGGACCTCGCCCCAAGGGTGACTTTTCCTCTCCTAGAATATCCCTGGTCATGTGATTTAGACCCCACTGACCTTTTCCTCCCTAAAGATAACATCTAGGACTCCATTTTATTTCAGTTTCAGGCCCAGAAAAGCAACAAAACCAGACAAGTAATACCATCGCTCCCTCAGGACCAGCTTCATTGACCAATGACCCCTTCCTTTGGTACTGGCCAATCAGTGAAGACTATAACCCTGAAAGAGCACAGCTAGAAAGCTGATGAATATTCTATTGAGACCCACCTCTGTGATTCCCACCTGCAAGGAGAGATAAATACTCTAAACACAAATGATACAGTTCACTCTCCCCCAGGGAAGCATGCCCCTGCCGTTCCTTTACCCCCTTCTTCCCTCTTAGGGACCCCATGAAACTTGCAATCCAGCACCTTGTCCCAGTTAATCCCAAGAACCTGTCTCCAAGGACCTTGTCCCAAGTAGGTCCTGGAAAAGGATCTTTTCTAAGGCGGTCCTTGGGACAAACTTTAACCATGCACGTGTGGGACATTCAGGTCGTTGCTAGGGAAGAGACTACTCTTATGGAAGCAGGACCAGAGTGGCAGGCTTAGGACCAACAAAAACCAGAGGCTTTAATTTAAATTTTAAGCATATGCAAATTAATTCAATTAACTGCCAGAGGAATTACACCACATGAAATATATTCAGTTGCAAATCACAAAGCTTTTTATTACTCACAGAAATTCCTGAGTGGCTACAGGTACAAACTTAGTTAGGCATACATCTGGGGTTGTCCTCTGTGGTTGAGGTGCTAGGCCAGTCTGGTCTGGGTACAGGGGGTTGGTGTTCTTCTCCCAAGAGCTCAGTCAAGTCTCAATTGGGGATTACTGGCCATTTTTATGTTATCTGGCAACAAGAGGAGCATGGAGCAGCATCGCTTGTCAGAATGACAAAGGTACGGATGGGCCTTTGTAATGTTTCAACAAGACCAGCATTGTTGGCTGGCAGGGGTCCATATTTAAGGCTTGTTCGTACCCGTAGCAGCCCAGGTGGCTATCAGTGACTTATGTTATTGCACATATGTTAATCTTAAACACGGCGAGAGGGCTAAGGAGAGTACATCACTCAGGCAAGTGTTTATCTTACACAAGTCATTTTGCATCAGTTCAAGTTCTTATCTTTGGGATACACACACTTCAGGGCAGTAGGGAATGTATAACATCAGACTCTAAGTTTTAAGGGAAATTAACTTAAACATTTTTAATTTTTCTCACATTCTTTAAGCATTTTTAAACATTTCTATATTTTACTAAAACAGACCCCTTTTCTATGACTTTACAGTGAGCCAAGGTAGGCCAGCATAGGCTCTCCTATTGCTTCTTCTATGCCATTCCTTGTTTCACTGTCCTAAGTGTGGTTTTGCTGTGGCCAATAAATTTTTGCTTGCTTTGTTGCACTTTATGTCTTGATTGAAATCTTTCCTTCAAGAAGACAAAAACTGCCAAGCCAATGCTGCTCAGTGGTTGAGTATCAACCCAGGAAGGCTGAAGGTTAGTTCCAATGTAACCCTAAGGTTTGGCGGGGAGAGGTAGCAATCTTAATATGTGTTAGTAATCTAATGTGCATTCTTGATAATCTACAATTAAGTCACTGTCCCTAACTCCACAATCTGGTCTTGCAAGACCTGTTTACCTAAACTACTACTCCCATTTTAGGTAAGCCATAAGCCATGAACAATACACAACCCCTGGAGGGGGTTATCATCACTGGCTCCAGGTCAAGCCCTTAGATATGGTCTTAAGGCCCCACCCCAACACATGGGGTTTTTGCAAAGCCCATCTGGAAGTCCTATCCATATTTGGGAGACAAAGAAACCAAATGGGATAAAAGAAGGGTTTCCACCATATTGGTTTGCTCAGACTTTGGAGGCAACTCTTCTGAGACGACTGGCATAATTAAAACAGTATAACTCCATTTCTCTAAGTGTTGCTTGGGTTTCTTCCATCTTTTACAACAAACCATTATAAGGGAGGAAAAGATACTTTTCCCTTTGCCCTCCTAAATTTTTGCTGACCCCTAAAATAAAAGACAAATTTATAAATGAAAAAACAAATAGAAGTTTATTAACATATATACTTCACGTATATTTGGGAGATACTCTGAAAAATTAAAACTTTCTGGGATAGACTAAGCACTAGTTTAAATACCAGCATCAGCTAAAGCCAAAAGAAAGGTGTGGGTAGGCCAGTCCTAAGGAGGTTATCGGGAAATTAAGATTTTCTTAATAAGTAATAGTGAGGTTTGTTATGCTGATTTAATTGGGGTTCTCCATTCATAAGATTTTCTTGTGATTCT
This sequence comes from Lasiurus borealis, assembly GCA_004026805.1. Lineage (NCBI taxonomy): Eukaryota > Metazoa > Chordata > Mammalia > Chiroptera > Vespertilionidae > Lasiurus > Lasiurus borealis. The sequence goes on along the minus strand of PVJN01005954.1, from coordinate 75,658 downwards.
CAATTGTCTTTCTCTGTCAAATAAAAAGAAGGAAACATCCTTACAAATGAGAATCTCCTTTATAAATGTAAATTTCCCTTACCAAATACAGTGTTTTTAGAGCTTCTCCTTTACTCTTCCTTAAAATAATTCCTATACCAAAGAGATATATGTTGGCATATGCTATCATCCTTCACTATATTTTTCTTATTTAACCCATAGGCACTGTCTGCTGATTCTCCTTTTACCTCTAAGAATAAAACTACTCTCAGGAATAAAAAGCACTGCCAAGTTACATTTTTAAAACTCTGCAGATAATGGGAGTTAGGGAAGGAGACTTTAATGACAAATCAAGATTAAAAGCTGACATATTTGTAGATATTTATTTTATTACATATTTACACATCTCCTCTACAAAATACAATTAAATGCATAGCAAATTGTAGATAACATAAAAATATATCTTTGCAGCCTTTTTACCAGGAAACATGACTATTTAGTGAAAATATTGTATTTTTCCTATATTTTCTTTGAGACATAACTTCAATATGGCTTATATATGCATTATCCCTATAATTAAATAAAGTAAAGCAAGGATTCCCTCAATTATTTTTTTGTTCTCTTATAGAGGGATGCTACCTTGAATTTATAGCCAATGAAACTGGTTATAGACAAATAGATAAGCAAATAGACAGAAAGCCAGATATAAATTACAGCTGCCAATTATTGAAATTATTTTTTAATTCCTTATAGCTCCTAAGTATCAACTTATTCTAAGATTCATTGTGAATTTCTTTTGATACCAGTATAATTAATCCAGTTATTAATTAATTAGCAAGAAAAGAGCAAAGAGAAGGCCAGATAAACAGCTTTTCCAGGAAGCTGCATTTAACACTCCCCAGGTTTGTTCCTTGCAGATTGCTATGGGAAAGGACCAGATAATAGACACATTCTCAATAGGGTCTGGGCAACTTGGGAAAGTGCTTTCTGTCAATCAAACCTGGGAACAGTGTGTAGGCCAGAATGGGCTTGGCCACCTCAAGGACGTGAAATCTGAAACATATAGGCTCCTGAACAAAGACGTTTGCTCTTTTGGCCCTCTTGCTCTCTTTGGGACTTTTGTTGCCTTGTGGATCCCATATACAATGGACTAATGCATTACAACTAGCCTGATGTTCTGCTGACTCAACTCCAACAGGGAATGAAAACTTTGGACATGGCTTTGCTTCTAGCTCTGCTGAAGCCCCAATAGCACCCTTTCCAGGACTGTCTAAGAAAAATGGGACTCTGAAACTAAAGGATGTAATTTCACACAAATAAAGCTTTCTACCACATCTAATCCTCCTGTGGGGGCCTCTGGAAATGCTTATTCCAGCAGTACCCCAAGAACCCCACTCCATAGTGACACAGACATTCTACCAATGCAATTCTCTGATAACACTTTGACTATCTCCTATATAAATGTCTTAGTCAAAATGTTACCCATGAGATGACAAGACCTCAGTTCTTCTTGAAGAAAAGATTTCAAAGAAGAGACAAAGTGGAGCTAGACAAGCAACAACTAATGACCATAGCAAACACACACTTAGGACAGTGAAACAAGGAAGGGTATGGAAGCCGCAATAGGAGAGCCCAGGCTGACCTACTTTGGCTCACTGGGAAGTCAAGTTCAAGGGGTTAGCACAGGACAAGGTGCTAGTGCCCATTGTTCCCCTGGTTGCAAGTCTCTTATGATCCTAGTTTAGGAGATACATGTATTTTGGATATGAAGAAGGGAAAGAGAATGGTAAGAATGTACTCCCTGAAGGAAGACTGCCAGGACCATTGTTTTCTGGGCATTTAGGGGATGTCTTAGGGTAAATTAATAGAATATTCATCAGCTTTATGATGATGTACCAAAATGGCACTAATTGAATTTCTTTCATCTGGTTTCCCTGAGTAGTATGACTTAAGCTATTTATCCTCTGATTGGTGAGGAGAAGTATAAACCATTTGCTATTAAGTATCCTTGGTTTAGGGAAGATAGGATTTACTAGGTGGCTGCAAACTGCTGTTTAACTGTTTTATTTTCCCTATTCTGCTTGTCCTAAAATTTTTCTAGCTTCTTACTTTCCTCTAACAAAAACACTCTTTTAAAATAATCTGGAAATACTACTTAAATTTGCTTCCTTAACTTCTGTGTGTGTGTGTGTGTGTACATATATATTTACCTGACTAGTATGGAACCTGTGGACCCTGAGAATAAAGATTCATATTATGTGAACCCTGAAAAGGAGTTTATCTGCTGAGATAGACTTCCCAAGGTCAACTAAGGACCCAAATTTTTTAAATAATAACAGTCTTAGCAGATATTTGCTGTCAAAGATTCCTAATCTACTCTATATTGGGAAGAACTTCAGATTGAACCATTGGCTTCATTGAGATAAGGTATATGGCAAAATGGCTGTGACCATATGGCATAAGGGCTGGGATATAGTAAAACCAACCCCCAATGGCTTAGAACTGGCAAAGCAGTTTAATACTACATGGCAACTAATTTCACCTTGCAGTAATCCCTAGCATTGTCATACATTAGCCATGATAAAAGACAGAAAGCCTAAATAAAGATTAAAAAAAAAATGCCCAACCTGGTCTTTAAGAAGTCTCCACCCCTTTTCCAAAAAATATCCTAAATATTCCTCTTCCATATTGAATGCCCTATGCGTGATGAAATGAATCTCGATAAAAGAAGTAAAACCCACTAAAGAAGCCCTGCTTTGTCTGTGAAATAGCCCACTCACTGTATCACTGCTTCATTAATAAACTCTATTTAATTTAAACCCTATGATTGCTTACATTTGAATTTTCCTGTGCAAAGTCAAGGGCTTTCAGTGGGTCATGGACCTTTAAGTCCACAGGCACCTGGAATGCCTGCATTACCTGAACTATGCCCACTTGGTTGTTTATACCATCTCGGTAAATTACTACAGGTAAACCTGGTTGTGCCTTTTTAACAATAAATTAAGACCTGCCCCATTTAGTCAGAACTGCTAGTTTTACTCCAAAGATGTATAATTTTGCTAAAGAAATGGATTTTTCCATTGCTAGTGGCAATGATTTCAGAGAGGAAGGGAGAGGATGAGAGAGATAGAAATATCAAAGATGAGAGACAATCTTTGTTCACTTGCCTCCTGCATGCCCCTGACTGGGGACTAAGCCCATAACCTGTTCAGAGCCCATGACCAGGAATCTGGTGACTTCCTGGTTCATATGCTCATGCTCAACCACTGAGAATATCAGCAGGGCAGAACATTTTTAAATAATGCCATTAATAAATCTAACTAAATTTATTGATTTTAACTAAAATATCTAAGTAATAATGTGCATATTATTTCTCCTCAAAAACAATTTTGGAAAGTATATATGACCTTAATAATAACAAAAGGTTAAACATATCTGCATATGTGTGCATGCACACATACTCACATACACACACGATCACATATTAGTCTAAAGCTGGCTCTTCCATTCACTCTGTCATTTTGCTCTACAGGAATAACTAGTTCTTAGTCTGACCTAGTTCCTTTACATGCTAGTAAGTGGTCACAAACCATATAGAAAATGTATTTATTGCATTGCTAGGTTGAATTCATCCAAATTTTAATTGTGAAGTATTTTTACTTTTTGTGTGAATGATTTCTGAGAATAGAATATAAGTTCAGTTAAATGTTTCTGTATACCAAATAATATATTAGAAAATCATGCATTTATTTCCCATGAAAATATACCTTTTCAAAGATTCTACTAAAGAAGCCAGAAGTTTTAAATAGATTCAAACTGTGTCATATATTTAACTTGAGTCCATAGCATCTTTTAGCCAGTTTTTTGAAATTCTCCAAAATATGTCAAAATTTCCATAAACCGACAAGTACCAGGTAATATTATTATCTTATCTTAGATTTCAAATTAATACAGTGGTACCTCAAGATATGAGTTTAATTTGTTACGTAATCTTGAGGCATGGGAAACTATGAGACGCTCGAGTCGAGGTAAACTGGTGGGTCCTGTGCAGCCGGCCTATCCGGCCTTTTCTCAAGATTACTCCTATCTCAAATGTTGCTCGTATTTCAAAGCAAAAATCGCTTGCTCGACCACTCATATCTCAAAAATCTCGTGTGTTAGGACACTCGTATCTCGAGGTACCACTGTATCTGACTTCCTTGTAGAAATTTAAAAGGTTTATATTTTACTTATATAATATTGTATGAAGTGTTGGAAGTTAAATATATTTGAGCTCAAATTCCTATAACCAAGTTTCTGATACCAAAAAGGGTCATATAAGGAAGGTCTTGATAATATCTTGTTCCTCAGCTCAGGATAGATACTGTTATTAATACTTCTCACACTCACATTTTTGCCTCATATTGCATCCTGCTTGTACTAGGTCAAGTGGATTATTCCCTAATGCTTTACCTGAGTTCTATCACATCTCCATTCCTAGTGTCCATTAACTTGCTAAAGTTACCAGTGACTAGATTTGAAGTGAATAGTGCTCCGATCTTTCTGGCACCTCAGAATGTGACTTTATCTATAAATAAGTGCTTTGCAGATATAATCTACTTTTCACCATTGAATTCTACAGGATAGTCAATTAATATTTTAATCTTGGCTCATTAATTCATTTTTAAGAGCTGTAATTATTCCTAATTTCACTATTTAATGATGATGTGACAATTACTTTTATATATTAGTTTGACTAAACCAATTGGTCAAAGTGTGTTTGTGGAGTATTATTGGATAAGATTAATATTTGAATCAAAGAAAGAGTAAAACAGTTTTCCTCCTTAATGTAGGTGGCCCCTATCCAATTAATTTAAGACCTGAATCCAATTAAAAAAAAAAAGTCTGAATAAGAGGGAACTCTGCTTGCCTTACTCTTTGCAGTGGAACATTAGTTTTCCCCTGCCCTTGGACTGGAACTTACTCCATCAGCTCTCCAGGTTCTCAGACTTTCAGATTTAGATTGAAATTTCATTAGATTTCCTGGGTCTCCAGCTTACTGACTGACTATAAATCTTGAAACTGCTCAGCCTTTAAGCCAATGTCTAAAAAATCCATCTGTCTATCTATCTCTGTCTACCTATTTAAATATCTATTTAGATAGATAGAGATATTGAGACATGACTATACTTAGAATCATCCAATGTTGGATTTATCTTTAATTATTCTCTATTCTTAATTATTCTCTTGTTCCTCTTGCACACAATAAAGTTTGTCAAGCCTTTTTAATTTTCTCTTCCATTAAACATCCTTTGACTATTATCATTATACTCCAACTAGTCTCTCTTCTTTAGATATTTGGAACATGATAATAACTGTAAATACAACATTTTTAAATAGAAGCCTACATAGGGAAATATGTATCCTAACGGTAATAAATGTAGGAAAGTTGTACATTAAGTAGCATACATAATGATTTTGTAGAAGTTCAAGTAACAGGAGATCAAATTAAGCATGTAAAATAAGTCAAGTCCCCATGGTAACTGTGGAGATTAAGTTATCTATTTAAAGATGCATAATATTGCCCTGGACAGTGTTGCTAAGTGGTTAGATATCCACACATGAACCAGGAAGACACCATTCTTTGATTCCTGGTCAGGGCACATGTCTAGGTTTTGGGCTCTATTCCCAGTAGGGAGGTCCAGGATGCAGCCCATCAATGATTCTCTCTAATTCATGATTCTATTCTCCTCCCTTCAACTTTCTGAAATCAGTAAAAACTATCTTTAAAATGAATGAATGAATGAATAAATAAATAAATAAATAAATATGCATAATATTTAAAAACCAGAAAAGGATGAGGAAAAAGCACTCCTGGTAATGAACATATGAGTATAGAAACAGAATCAAGAGAATATTTACACAGGGAGTAACCTGCAAGAGAGAAATGGAGTGTTTGTTTTGAATAACAATTTATTTTCATTTGTTGAGTAAAAATGTCCAGTTTCTAATTTTGCATGGAATTCAAACAGTAGGGTTGATGGATAAAATTGGTGGTGGTATGTTAGAACTGCCATCTAAGAAAAGTGCTGTTTACTGGTGGTCTGGCAGGAGTATACAATACACTTGATTGCTTGGAGAAAAAAACTCAAAAATAGCTAGTTACAAACATGCTGAACTGAGTCTCAAGTGATGATATCTGGATTAGTAGAAGAGAGTAAGGGAAGAAGGGAGAATATGGAGCAGTCTATAATTTCATTTTAACTGCTTCCAGATGCTATCCATTACAACAAATTTTAAAAAAATAAGTCAGAAGCTACCCAAGAACAATAGTTCTCAGCAGGCACTGCACATGCCTTCAAAGGAGGAAGAGGGTGAAGAGGTAAATTAGTTTAAGAACATATATACATGATCCATGTACACAGATGGCAATATGGTAATGGATAGAGAGAGGAGGGTGGCAGAAGCTAGGTGGGAATGGGCGAGGGGGAGGGAAATTAGGGCATCTGTAATAGTATCAACACTAAAAATAAAGTTAAAAAAATGTCTGGGAGATATTTTTGCATTGCACAATGTATAGATTGGAGGGTTGCCCTGGTACTTAGTGCAGGAAAGCAAGCATCCTATCTTCCTCTCATTGCAAGGGTAATCATATACAACAAAGAGATGCTACACCCCAAATGTCAATAGTACTGCAGTGTAAAGCATTGACTACAAGTGTTCTGAGTTTGAAATGTGTAAATGAGTTTTTGTAGATTAGGGTAACACTGGAAATTAGAATATGCTACTATCCTCTTTCTCTTAGGATCCAGCAGCATTCGTACGACAATGTTAGCAATTACTATTTCAAAGCACAATGGTGTTTGAGTGATACTATATAAAAATCAGTGATATTTGGGAATGCTGACAATTATAATCATAAATGGCTACAAAATAAATTACCTAAAGAAAACAGAGAACATTTGGCCATAAAAATTTAAGGTAATTTTACTGGCCACATAATATTCATAGTAACTCAAGTAATGTCGCATTCTATATACAAACTTTAGCCTGCTTCCAAATCACCAGGCAGGCCTATTAATGCATGCATTAATAGAGTTTCTGATTGTATAGTAGTTCCAGGAAGGGGTTGAGAATTTTCATTTCTTACAAGTTCCAAAGTTTTGCTAAGTACTATTTGTATAGGGGGAGTGGATGTGGGCAAGGGAACTAAAACAAAGAACAATATCTAGAAGTGTTCTCCTTACCTACTTAGATAGAAAAGGGGTGACACTGAAGTGTCTAGTAAAACATTGAAATATGTTGGCTTACAACATCTTTTGAACCTTTTTTCCTCTTAGACATAGACTATGACATTACTTGATTTATGAGTATTAAGTTGCCAGAAAATCACCTCTTAAAGTTTCATGGCTGAATTTTTATGGCCAAATGTTTTATGTTTTCTTTAAATAAACTCCTTTATTGTCATGTATTATCATGATAGAATTTCCTAATACTGTCTATGCTGAATGAGAGGAACTTTGGAATCTTAGTGGTTCATGTTTCTCACTTCTCTGCATATAAATAAAGACCATCCAAATAAGAATAAACAAAAGTTATTTTTTGAGAGCTTTATATAGCAAAGAAGTCAGCCACTATTATTTGGGTTTGCTCACCCACAGAGGAAAATGCTTTACAGTGGAAAAGTTTTAAAGTGAAAAAAAAAAAAAAAAAGGAGGCTTCAGGTATTCCCTGATTGGAAACAGTTGGCAGGGGGAAGCTGAAGGAGGCTAACTCAAAGAGGGGTATTCCATGTGATTGTTTAGGGCAGCATGGTTGGCTTCCTCTGGTTGCCCCTAAATTTGAAATGGGAGCAAAATTTTGGGAATCTATTGAGATTATGCACCAAGTGCTGACTATTTGAGGCTGATTGCCTCAGAGGTTGTGGTGTGGCTTCCTGGCTGTTTGCTGCAGATTATAGGTTAGAGTAGTGTTTTTATAAATGGCCTGGCTGTAGTTCATTTGTATATTGTGTCTTTTATTTCCAGTGCCTGTCAGCAGCTATATGTCTAGATCTACAGCTGTAGCTCTATAGCAAGCTGTATGTAGTTGTAATCTCCTTCTTTCTTAGCCCCATGATTATTCTCTAAACCAGTTGTCAGCAACAGATCCAAATATCAACAGTATAATGGTTGAAATTTCTTTTGAGAGACAAATCTTTTAAAGTTAAACTTTTTCTAATGCCATTTCTTCAGAATAGACTCGCCCTGGCCTTGGTATTTTGGGGAACAGCCACACTCGAGGGGCCAAAGAGCCACTATGGCTCATGAGCCACAGTTTGCTGACCACTGCTCTAGACAGGAACAGGATCACTGTTAAAATCTTTAAAATATTTTGATTAGGATGTATAAATCATGGGTCATGAATATTCCCTGTTCTATTGACCAAAGCAAGTCACATGATCAAGGCAAAAGAAAATGGAAAAAATAATTTTCAATGCTATTACCATCTGTCAGAGCCACAAAAAAAAGGTCATAACTACAAAAGGAAAGGGGAAATGGGCAGGATAATGGGTTATTATTTCATGCAGATAGAAATATTAGTGAAAACTGATTCTAAAAGATCTACTAGTATTATTCTGCTACAATCCTACATCACAAGTCATCCATGGGAGTTAGTATTTGATTATTATATATTTGGTTAAATATACTTACATATTTTGATACAGAATTTTAGAAATGTGAGGACTAATAGAAAATGTGAAACTACATTCAGTTTATTTTGTTTTTCACATTATAAAGACCATCTGTACTTCTCTGGGACTGCATTTCTCTATAAAAAATTAAATAATGTGTTAAAATATATTAAGTATATATTTGTAATATTTGTTTATATCTCTAGCAGAATAGGTCCAAGGATTATCCTATATAATAAAGAGGGAATATGCAAAAAAAAAATCACTCTATAACAAAGATGATGGCACCCACAGCAGAGGAGGGGGTTATCCATAACACAAGATGGCTACACCCACAGTGGAGGCTGAGTTCTCATAATGAGCCTTAATGAGCAATTAACAGAGACCTGAGGCTGTGCTCCCTCCCACTGCCCCTGTGGGGCTTCACAGGAGCCCTCAGTCCATGCCCCCCACCTGATGGGGGACCTCAAGATATACTCCCTACCCTGGTGCTGGGCTAGGGGAACTCAGGCCATGCCCCAGGCCCCAGTGCCAGGCCTGGTGGGGCTTGATAGGGAACCTCAGGCTGAGTCTCCCACCCAGAAGGGTTTTACAGGGAACCTCAAGCCACTTCCCCCATCCTGGCACTGGGTCAGGAAACCTGAAACCACATGCACCACCTGGTGGGACTTGACAGGGGACCTCAAGGTACGTCCTCCCCCAACCCAGTGTTGGGCTAGGGGACCTCAAGCCATGCCTCTGCCCAGCGGAATTTGATGAAGGATCTGAGGGTCTGCCCCTCTCCTGGTGGAGTTTGACAGAGAACCTGAGGCTGCCACTCCCGTCCCAGTGCCAAGCCAAAGTGCCTAAAACCACACCCCAGCCAAGTACCCTCACCTGAAGATGCACCCTCCTGTCCCAGTGCTGGGCCCAGAAACCTCAGGCTGTTCCCCTTGCCCTGGATGGGGAACCTGGGTCTGCACTCCCCTCCCAGTGGGGCTTCAAGGGGAACCTGAGGCTGCCTCCCGACCTGGAGCTGGGCTAGGGAACCTGAGGTTGCATCCCCTGGCTGGCAGGGCTTGACAAGGGTGGAACTGGCTGGGTCTGGATCTAGCCCAATTAGGGGAGCTGGCTGGGTCTGGGTCTCACGCTATTTTGAGGCTAAAATGGGTGGGTGGGAACTTGACTCTGGGTCCCATGGTGTGCCCCAGACTCTGACAGGAGGAAGATTTTCATATACATTTTAATAATTTTCTTTCACCACTGACACTTCTATTATAGAGAAAGGGCAAATAGCAATATTAAAATATTTCCTCTAATTAATTCCCTTTTAATGTGTATGAATTTAGTGTACCAAGCCACTAGTGTTTAATTAATAACTGTAACCTTTAGTTATGACCTTTATACAATTATAGACTTGAATTATGTATTTTTCTTTCATTATTTATGGTATAAATTTAGTACCTTGGACAAATCTTTCCAGTACAAGTTTTGACACTTTCAAAAATTTTATCTTCTCTGTTTTCTAAGTCCTTTAAAGGCAACTTGATGTGACCGAATTGTGTGTGTAACCAAATTGTGACACAGCCCTACATGTATTAGGAGCTCAATAAATGTTTGTTGAATAACTAAGTATATTAATTAATATTATCTAAAGAAAATAGGGTTGAATATAGTTAAAAGATGTGCCCTTGTTGCATAGCTCACAATGAGAGAGGCAAGGTTTGATCTTGTAGTTCAGGGTTTTTTCTACCCCAGTAAATCATCTCTAGAACGAATGTCACTTTAACAAATATAATTAATGTGATAAATATACATAAGTATAGAAGTTTATAAAATTATAAAATTAGCTGGAGATCCAGTTTCACTTGTAGTTTATATAATCTTATCTAATAATAGACAAATATGTAAATTGACTGTACCTCCATGACAACCACAGCCAATCAGAGTGTGTATGCAAATTAAGCCAACAAATATGGTGGTTAATTTGCATAAGTACCTGGGTTCTAGGAATATCCTTAGCACCCAGATCACTCTAAGCTGGCCATTAGAGTGGCGGGGGCTCTAAACAAGGCTTTAGGCGTGGACAGGGGCTGAGCCTGTGATCAGAGGGAAGGAAAAAAAATCAATGGAAACATCCTCAGGTGAGGATAAAAAAAAAATTAAAGAAAGAAATGTCATATGCTATGAAAGACACATCTTGAAAATTCCTAAAGAAAGTTGTCATCTTTTCATCGTGAAGGGACTGGATCCATGTTGATGAAAATACCTTGGCGATTGTGGTGACTGGCAGTAGCTGCAGCAGCAGGGTGATGGGTCTAGCTCCTTCCCCTGATCAGCTCGGTTACCTCCTGCAAAGGGAGGCCAGACTGTAGCTTAGGTCGCTCCCACTGAGGATCCAGCCTAAGCCATCAGTAGGATATCCCCTGAGGGCTCCCAGTATGTGAGAAGGGGCAGGCTGGGCTGAGGAACCCCCTCTCAGTGCACAAATTTCATGCACTGGGCCCCTAGTCTATACTAATAAAAGTGTAGGTGATCCTCACGCCCTCGCGTGATGCCCTCAGGTCATCACAAGATGGCTGCCACAAGATGGGTACAACAAGATGGCTGGCAGTGTAGGGCAGTTGAGGGCAACCAGGCCTGCAGGGAAGGGCAGTTAGGGGCAACAAGGCTGGCAGGGGAAGGAAGTTAGGGCAGTTAGGTGTCAATCAGGCTGGCAGGGGAGCAATCAGGCTGGCAGGCAGAAACAGTTAGGTGAAATCAGGTAGGTGAGCAGTTAGGAGACAGCAGTCCCAGTTTGTGAGAGGGATGTCTGACTGCCAGTTTAGGCCTGATCCCTGTCCCCCAAGTGTCCCAGATTGGATAGGGTGCAGGCTTGGCTGAGGGAGACGAATATCCTTCCCCCGCCCCCTACCACCCCTGCACAAATTTCAGGCACAGGGTTTCTAGTATGTAATAATGTTGAAAAGTCCTCTCCTGTTCTGATTGAAATTTCTGTTTTATTTGAAAACTTGGAGAGAAATTCAACCAATTGAAAAGTTAAATGATTATTAAGGTATTTTTCAGTTTCAGGTTCACAATTTACTCCACCTTGTGATGCTATGGCTGAGACACTGCAAATATCCATTTCTTCTTTGCTAGATGTTACAAATATCATTTCAGCAAAGTATTTTTTTCTTTCAGCATTTATGGTATAAATTTAGTAACTTGGACAAGTCTTTTCAGTACAAGTGTTGACACTTTCAAAATTTTACCTTCTCTATATTCTAAGTCTCTTAAGGCAGCCTGGTCTGATCAAATATAAAGAATATGTTAGATTATATATATTTTCTATAATTCATACCTCTGTATTATTCCAAAAATGTATTCTTTTTTTCTCTTTTTGCCTTTTCAGTATACCAATAGCTAGTTCTCTAATTTCTTTATTAAATTTTTATGTTAACATAAAGAGTGATTCTGGTTTTCTTAGTGGACCCAGGATAATAACAAAAGAGATTTATCAAGAATTGTTAACATGAAAAAGAAAAAACAAAAACAAACAAATGCAATTTTAGATTTCATTAATCTGATTATTTTCCTTGTACACCTACTTAAGACAAACTTCAAGTACAAAAGAGGAATTTAATAGAAGTTGGGATGAGTCTATTATAGGAAACATTCCTTTTTTATCTATTCTTGAAACACTATCTGACATGTAGCTGTAGCTGGTATTTTATAATGTTACTAGAGGCCCAGTGCACAAAATTCATGCATGCAAGTCGGGGGGTGTTTCTCAGCTCATCTTGCATCCTCTCCAATCTGGGACCCCTCAAGAGATGTCTGACTGCCCAGTTAGGCCCAATCCCGATGGACCTAAATGGGCAATTTAGGGATTGGACCTAAACAGGCAGTCAGACATCCCTCTCACAATCCAAGACTGTTGGCTCCCAACCAGTCACCTGCCTGCCTGCCTGATTGCCCCTGACTACTTCTGCCTGCCAGCCTGATCACTCTCTATCTACTCCCCTTCCAGCCTAATTGATGCCTAACTGCTTCCCTTCTGGTCCAATTGCCCCTACCTAACCTCCCCTACAGGCCTTATCTCCCCCAATTGCCCTCCCCTGCTGACCCAGGTAACCCCTAAATGCCTTCCCTTATAGGCATGGTCCCCCAAACTGCCCTCCTCAGTGACCCAGGACACCAAGCCTTCCTGCCCATCTCCCGCTATGCTCTGGGGCAATCCAGGACACCAAGCCTTCCCCACTCTCTTCTGCTCAGCATTCCCCCCACTCTCCTAATCTCTGGGACGACACAGGATGCTAAACCTTCCAGCCCATCTCCCTCTCTGCTCCTCCATCAGACTTGGCCTTCCCGCCCATCTCCAATCTGTTCTGTGGTGACCCAGGACTCCAAGCCTTCTGCCACTCTCCTGCTCAGCTCTTCCATCAGGCTTGGCATCCTGGATGGCTGGGGTGACCCAGGATGCCAAGCCTCCCTGCCCATCTTCCAATCTGATCTCCCGTCAAACTTGGCATCCTGGATTGCTGAGGTGACCCAGGACTCCAAGCCTTCCCATCCATCTCTTGCTTAGCTCTCCCATTAGGCTTGGCATCCTGTATGGTTGGGGCAACCCAGGATTCCAAGCCTTCCTCCCACTCTCTGCTGGCTCTGTGGCTCTGGCTGGCACTGCCATTTTGGCCCATCAATTTGCATATTCCCTCCTTATTGGCTGTGTGTACAGCCATTTTTATCATGAAGTGATGGTTAATTTGCATGTTACTATTTTATTAGATAAGACAAGAGGCCCAGTGCACAAAATTTGTGCATGGGTAGGGTCTCTAGCAGCTGCTAACCACCAGTCAGGGACTTCTTTTGTTCATGCTGGCCCCTGGTGATCAGCACAGGTCATAGTGAGTGGTCAAACTCCTGCTCAGTAGAACTCCCAAGGGGACATTTTGCATATTAGGCTTTTATATATACTGAGTGGCCAGATCATTATGATCTCTGAATGCATAATAATCTGGCCACTCAGTCAGTGTGTGTGTGTGTTTGTGTGTGTGTGTGTGTGTGTGTGTGTGTGAGTGTGTGTGTATGTGTGTGTGTGTGTGTGTTTGTGTATATATAAGAGGCCTGATGCATGACTTTGTACATGGGTTGGGGGTCCAGCCAGCCTGGCCAGGGGAAGAGGACATGGACAGTTGGCTGGCCTGCCTGCTGGTCGAGAGGACAATATGCATATTAGCCTTTTATTATATAGGATATACACTGAGTGGCCAGATTATTATGCATTCAGAGATTATAATAATCTGGCCACTCAGTGTATGTAGATAATAATGAGCAATAATCAAGATTGAAAAATTAAGTTGCTTTATGGCCACTGGAAAAGTATATTAACAGCCTATATATAGTAAAACTATGTATAACACAGAAAGTATATAAAGTTTTCCATGTTTAGCTAATAAAAGAACCAATTATTATTTTATAATCCTCCTAAATTTTAGAGAAAGTATAGCTTTATTTATTTATTTATTTATTTATTTATTTATTCATTCATTCATTCATTCATTCATTCTTGAGATCAGGAGATTCAAGAACTAGTTCTGGCTGAATATGCCCATGCATTTGAAGATCACTTATAAGAAAATGCAACACAATAAATGAAAGACCCACTATAAAAAAATGGACAGAGGATGTATGTATCAAGAAAAAGGCTTCGCCCTGGACAGTTTTGCTCAGTGGATAGAGCATTGCTTTATATAGCCCCACATAAAGACTGAGGAGATGCAAAAAGGCTGACCATGCATCTCAACAGTCTTTATGTGGGCTGAAGTTCTGTAAGGCTATCTCATCTAAGGGGTTTCCTCCTGAGATCTCAGGGGTATAAACCCCAAGCTGAACTCTGGAGGCCAGAGCACCAGAACTAAGAAATGTGCCCACATAATATCTGGCTGTGAAAAGCATTAGGGTTGCTGTCTGCCAGAGAGACATGGCTGGAAATGCAAACATCTTCTTAAAGGGCCAAGACACGACATTTTATGTTCATCCACTCACCTTGAGCTCTGGCAGAGGGAAGGTAGAGTAGGCTGGAGTTGTGTGAGAAGGAATTGGGATTAGGGGCTCTTGGATCAGACTATAAAAGTCAGACATTCCAGTTTCTTGTGCTGAGTCATTACCTCATGCTGCAAAGAACACCTTTCTCTGGTCACCCTGGCTATTAGGTGGTTTTCAGTGGAGGAACGGCAGTTGCCCCACCCTATTAAAAAATCCTTGTGCCACCCTGTGGAGATTTTGAGGCCCATTAAGAGACTGAGAATAATAATCAGCTTACAGGCAGAAGCAATTGCCCAACCCCCTAATTTAAAATCTGATCTAATTCAATGCCTAGAACTAGAAAAAACAGGCCTTGGTGCACATCTTGGTCTTTTCCAAAGGCACCCCACTCCAGAAGAGGAAGCCACAAGCTGTGCATTGCTGATAACTCCAAACGGGGTATTCAGGGCCAGTCAAAAACAACATCTGACACTTCCCTGCACTAGAGATTGTGAAGTGTATAGCAGATCTATGTAATACATAATCACAAACACAAACAGGAAGCCAAAAGATGTAGAGAACAGAGAGTCCCAATATACTGGTGGTGGGAATGCCGATTAGTGCAGCCACTGTGAAGACCAGAACGGGATTTCCTAAAAAAATTAAAAATAGAACTCCCTTTTGACCCAGTGATCCCACTTCTAAATATATACCTTAAGAAACTCAAAAAAACAATCAGAAAGAATGTATGTACCCCTATGCTCATAGCAGTGCAATTTATAATAGCTAAATCTAAAAACAGCCTAAGTGCCCATCAGTGCTAGTACAGGAATGGATAAAAAAGCTGTGGTACATTAACACTGTGGCATACTATGCAGTAATAAAATGTATGATCTCTTACTCTTTGAGACCCTATGGAGGGACCTGGAGAATATTATGCTAAGTGAAATAAGCCAGTCAGAGAAGACAAGTGTCACATGATCTCACTCATATATTAGATCTAGTGAACAAAATAAACAGTTTAACAACTAGATCTATAGACATAGAATCATGGAAAAGACTGTCAAGTCTTAGTGGGGAGGCAGGGGAGGGTGGGTGTATGAGAAGAAACCAACCAAATAATTTGTATGTATATATGCATAACCCAAGGACACAGACAATAGTGTTTTGGAGTCCTGGGGTAGGAGGTAGAAGTGGGTGATATGGGGTCAATGGGAGAACAAAGAGGATATATATAATATAATACTTTCAATAATAAAGATTTAAAAATAATAACCACCAAATTCTCATACAATTTGTAGTCAAATAAACCTTGATAGTTTCTAGGCAATAGTACAATAGTTTCTTACATTCTATCTTGGAGGTATGTATAACCATCTTAAGTTTTAATACATCTTGTAAGCCGGAGTTCTCAACTTTACAGTGTAGACTATACCAACAATGAGGTCAGTAAAGAAAATTTTGCATATGTCAATCAGAAATCTGAATTCTTATCATTTCTAACTTCATTGAGTAAGACATCCATTTCTGTCTTACATTTGGCAATCCTTTACATATTGAATAGAGCTATTTTCTTTTCCTTTGGGTGTTCTTATTTCTGAAATAAATATATATCATTTCCTCAATATTTACATTCAATTAAATGCAGACTATCTACTATTTCCCATTCTTCTAATATTTACATTCAATTAAATGCAGACTATTTATTTCCCATGCTCTTTGTTTTGATTATGTAATTTATTCTCCTAAAATGCATTGCTGTGAATGGAAATCAATTTGAAAAATGCTTTTTGACTACTTTAGCACACAATAAAAACATTTCTAATAATGACTAGGATATAACATAGTTATGAATGCATTCTAACACTTTAAAATGTTTTTGAATAATATTAAGTTGTGATCAAATAGAATACACAGATTATCTACACTGCAAACATTGATCTTTACTGACATGGTGATGTGGAGAAGCAAACAATCCCTCTATTTCCTTCTCTGAATGTTTTATTATTAATCAGTACAGATAAAATAATCATAAACTATTTAGCACTATTACTTAAAAGGCCCTTTGCAGAGTTGTTTGCAAAGACAATTTAATCTAATTGATAAAAATATTTAGTTGTCATGAGTATATAGAAATGAGCATATAGAAATAAATGAGTATATAGAAATGAGTACATAGAAATTATAAAAATGGCTAATGAATTTTTTTTATTTTAAATGCACTGGGTAGTTCTGTTTAATTCATTAAGTGAATCAAATGTGTTAGTACCTTTGTAGAGTCAAAATTTCTTACTATATTATATCCTGAGAGCTAAATTTTCAGTAACACATATTTTATGCTTTTTTAGAAAAAACAAATGCATAAATTGTCAAAAAATTCTCAATAGTAAATAAGGGGAATTAATAAAGCATTTAGACACATAATGAAAAATACACAATACACACAACTATGGAGTTATATGTTTTCAACTAAATTTATAACAAGAAAATATATTTTTTAAAATATTCCTAAAATCACAATTTTTCACTAATTGACTATTTTTCTAGGGTTTAGTATCATTCATTAAGAGTTTATGAACTGTTTAAAAACCATTTCTTGGCAAACTGAAAAGGGCTATAGGACAAGACTTGTGGCTGCTCTGAGGACTTATTAGTATGATTCAAAAAATGTCTGGACAACAGACCTTTTGGGGTAGTTCCTAAATGAAGTTCAGAAAAGTCCTTGAATCCATTGTTAGCCAGTGTAAGTTGAGAGAGATACAGGCTGACTTCATGTCAGGATGTACTGTATCCATGGTATTCTGTAGTCCTAATGTATATCTCATAACCAAAAGATTGATGAGATGTGCCTGGTCCTTGACATAAGACCAGATCCATCTCTGTGCTAAATTTTATCAGCATAATGCAGGCCAAGGTGGGCATGATGGTAGCAATGGAGCATCCAAATGGCTGAAATATTCTTAATGTCTCATACTCTGATCCACAAGCTTGCATCTCATGGTCATGCTCTTTTGGGCCCAGAAACTTGGCCTCTCGTGGAGAGAATGTTTTTGATCATGCTGTCATGTCACCTGACCATGCTGAATGTCTTCTGACTCTTTATTTATACAAACTTTATTTTATTTATTCTTACAGTACCTACAATTCTCCCTTTTAGCAGTATGAGTCCATGATGAAAAATTTCCCATGCGGTAATCATGCATTTGAACCCTAAAAAGGAAAAAGGAAGATTTTTGTTTCTTATAAAAAAATGTCAATTACTAACTCCATCACATACAGGCGACAAGTTATGAAATAATCAGGATACATTTTCTCCTCTTATCGTTGTTTTATATTCTACTTTCTATTTCAATTAGTTTTTGTCTTTAGGAAAGAATGAGTATACCTACTGTAATCCACAAGATGGCAAGAAAAAAATTTAAACATGTTTATAAAAGGAATCAAAATATACCACACTTCAAGTGCAAATGCCTTTTCAACCCCAGAATATTCTGTGCTATTTGAAGTGTACTCTTGTAAGTTCTATTCTATCTAGAGTAATTCAGTATTGGAGAAACGTATTTCCCAGAGAAAGTAAAGCAGCCTTGCACACAGAGGGGAACCCTTGGAGATAAGAGGTGTGGCTTCCTAAATAAGCCATCCTGCTGAGACTCTGTCTGATATGGAACATGTTAAATATATAGGCTTGTTCTTTTTTTTTTTATTATGACCAATAAATAGTATGAATATAATACATTGAGAATCTGTCTTTGTACATTTCAAACCTCTGATTCTCTTCTGGCTTCTAATGTTGTGTGTTAAAGTCTGAGACCAGTTTGGTTCTTTGTTTCTTGGAGATTCTTATAAATATGTTAATTCTAGTTGAATTGTATTTTATTTATGCTCAAAATTCATATGTTCACTAGATTGATTTTATATTGGCATCTCTTAATTATATCTTATACTTGGTAAATTCTATATTCAGAATCTAGTATTTTTGTAAGTACAGGAATAGTGTCTTTTACTATATACTTAATAATTGAGTTTTTTTTTTTTTAGCATGAACACTAATATTCTGAAGTTTGGATTTCTGCTTTTATATATTCCTATCATATCTTTTGTCATCATTTTTTATTCTTATGTTTTTCCTTTCTTTGATTTTCAATGGAATTTCTGTATTTTTCATCTTATAGGGGAAATGTTAATTATGTGATTTATTTGTAATCTATTATAACACAAACATAATATGCTAATTAGACCAGACAGCCAAACGACCTTCCAGATGTCATTCTGGATGTCCTGCCAGATGAAGCAGTGGCGGTTAGAGGTGATCAGGCAGACAGGAGAGTGGTTAGGGGTAATGAGGCAAGCAAGCGGAGTGGTTAGGGGTAATGAGGCAGGCAGGCAAATGAGCAGTTAGGAGCCAGCAGTCCCAAACTCAAGGCATTGGGCCTAAACTGGAAGTTGGACATCCCCTGAGGGGTGCCAGATTGCGAGAGGGTGCAAGCTGGTCTGAGACCCCTCTACCTCATGCATAAATTTCTTGCACCAGGCCTCTAGTTTTTTATATAAGCCCAACTTTCCCTGTGGATGAGAATAAAGTCTGAATACATGTTGATTTTGCCTATCTGGTTCTAGTAAGCATTTGAATTTAAAATCACAGGATAGGCTTCCTATTTATATAAGAAGTTTTAGCATCTTTAATTATGATCCCTCTGTGAGGGTCAGCATACTCCATTCATTTAGATATATTTTGGTCTTATAATTAGTGTAAATTTCTCCCAGATTTTGCCAAAATTGTGACCTTTAGTATTAGTGCTCAATATTATTCTAATTTTGTCTTATTTTGAGATACTATAGATTTTTTAGTTGGAAACTAAATTAAATAATAAATTGAAAAAACGTATTTTAACTTTGCTTTTCAATTTGATTCCTAGAAATGTCCTTCAATGAACTTTAATCTCTTCATTTTATGGGTGTGTTTCAAGGATTATTTTTAAAAGATTATATTGGTTGTTTAGAGTAGACTTCAAACAAGAAGCCAATATGCTTTCCACACTCCTTTGCACATTCCAAATTTTCCATATTAAACCTGATATTTTGCCAGTGTTTTCCAAAATTGCTACTTTTATATTCTGTTCACCTTATTTTTTCTTGCCCTCGGGGCACTCATGATAATCATCATTTGAAAATTCATATAATTCTGATAAAATAAAAATAATTTTAGACAATCTTTTTTTTAATTTGTAGATTTACTTTCTAAACATCAGTATCAATATTTATTTACTTATTTATCTATCTATCTATTTATTTATTTATTTATTTTCTTATTTATTTAATTTTACCTAAAGTGCCTTACCACCTCTCTCTTCATGATCATTGAGATACTCTCTAAGCTGTCAAACATATTTCTCTTAAACGTATCATCTTTACTCCTAATTTGTTTTCTAATCAGAGCACTTTGAATCCTTGTTTTTTTTTTTTTTTCCCAAGCACAAAGCCACCATTTCTTATTTGTGATCTTCAAAATTGAACTATTCACTTTACTATAAGAAATCTACAGAAAGCTTGCTAATAACAACCTACACTTGAATTTATAAAGTCAAATTGCATTTATGAATCAGTCTAAATCATGTTTCTTTGTTGTTCTTAATTTTTGTAAAATATTTTTACATTAAGAACTCAAAATTAAAAACATCTTAAACTAATTTATATTCCCAATACATCTCTGTTAACAACAAAGTAATTCAGATACTGTCCTCATAAAATAGAAAACCATATACAAAATTGAAATTAAAGCAATTCTTAATTTTTAAAAGCTATTTTTTTCCTTTTGTTTGACTATATATGATGTTTTTTTCTCTCTAATGTTTCTGACAGCAAATTAGTGCTAATATCTGTATCCAAATAATGGGACATTTTGGGTGCTTTGAAGAATAATTGTCATAAAGGGTTTATTTAAGGGCTTTACTGATACCTGAATTATTTTCTCTCTAGAGCAGCGGTTCTCAACCTGTGGGTCGAAACCCCTTTGGGGGGTTGAAGGACCCTTTCACAGGGGTCGCCTAAGACTATTGGAAACCACCTATTTCCCATGGTCTTAGGAACCAACACACCACTCCTCTGTGTAGCAAAATGTAGCAATGTATTTTACTGTTGTTATATGAAGACTGTTGTCCATACTACACCATGATTCAAGACAAAATTTCATTTATTTGTAATTAGAAATTAATATTTCACAATATATAATTACATATTGTTTTTGTGATTAATCCCTATGCTTTAATTATGTTCAATTTGTAACAATGAAAATATATCCTGCATATCAGATATTTACATTACAGTTCATAACAGTAGCAAAATTACAGTTAAGAAGTAGCAACGGAAATAATTTTATGGTTGGGGGCCACCACCACATTAGGAGCAGTCTTAAAGGGTCACGGTATTAGGAAGGTTGACAACCACTGCTCTAGAGCCAGTGTCATTTTCAATCTATTGTTACTGTTTAATTACTTTTATTAAAATAGATGCATACTATCTATTTGCAAGCTTATTAAGCAGTAGTCTTGTCTTTGAGGGTATATCTTATGTCCAACATTTTAACATAGTGGTGAAAAACTCAGGGGTGCATGTTCATATATACATAATTATTGGATTAGTGTTCAGAATTAATTAGTATATACTTTAGTTCCACTAAATAGATGTCTGGGTTCTCCAAACTAAACTTAGAGAAGATGTTGATACTTTATATTATGGTATATGGAAATACTCATTGAACATTTAATCATTATGATATTGAGTATTACATCTCAAATCTACATGTACCCTAAGGCTATGAATATTTCAAACTTATAGACATTTGAGTAGGTAAAAAGATTTGTATAGTATCCCTAAACTCTGCTATGCTATTCTTTCCTCATTTATTACTTCCTCTTAGCTATTGGAGGTAAAATCTGACAAGACTAAATTCTTAACTATCTACTACAATTGATAGGACCAATAAATGAGATGACTAAGTATTATATTAATTAACAGGTTATACTGAGGTCAAAATATAAATTACTTACAATAATAGATTTAAATACTCTATGTTTAATTTATCTACAGTTAAATTTCTCATTTATTTATGCTATTTGCTAAGTCTTATGTTATGAACTATTTTTAAAATATATTTTATTGATTTTCTACAGAGAGGAAGGGAGAGGGATAAAAAGTCAGAAACATCGATGAGAGAGAGACATCGATCAGCTGCCTCCTGCACACCCCACACTGGAGATGTGCCCACAAGCAATGTACATGCCCCTACCGGAATCGAACCTGGGACCTTTCAGTCTGCAGGCCGAAGCTCTATCCACTGAGCCAAACCGGTCTCGGCCGTTATGAACTTTAAATAAAATTAGAAAAAAATTGGCCTTTTCCATAGCTCATTAAATTCATTCCATTTCAGTCAGAGGCAGCATTTAAGTGTATTTTATCCTCAGTAGTATTATCACCAGTTCTGACTAGTTCAACTCAAAGTCTGAGAGCCCAGGGTTTATCTTATAACAATTTTTCACCATCCTGGGTTTGTATATCTCTGTAAAGGAGCCTAGTTATAGATTTACAACTATTTTGCAAAGCCCTATTAGTATTCCGATTTTGCCTAGTCCATTCATTTTAAGATAACCATTAATTCCACAAATGCCTGTTTTCACATGTGTATATAATATTAAGGACACACTTGAGGTTATACAGTCAAGTAACCACTATAAAACAAAAACTTTTTTTTATCCTAAAATGTAGACTTCCCATTGCCCAACCCTCTCCTAGGCATATGTATATATGTAATACATTAATAAAAAAAAACAATAAATAAATAAAATGTAGGCTTGATCATCAAATGTCTGTTGTACCAGCCAGAGACAGACTCTAAGAAATATAACATTACAATTGTTTTTTTTTTTTTTTTTTACTTCTTTGTCTTATCCATTAATACCAGACAACAAAGACATATTTACAACTACAGATTAACCTGGACATTAATGTGTCTTCAATTAAGAGTTTTATGACTACTTGATATATCACTAATTTTCAAAGTGGGAGTTAAAACCCTTTGAGCATTCAAATTAATCTAAATTATTTGTGCCTCTCTAGTGTAAGCTCTTAGCCCTTACCTTGCAACTATGCCTCCTTTCTTTGGAGTTTGAAAACACCTCAATGTCATCTCTCTCAAAGTTGTTATTGCTCATAAAAGGGTAAAATTTTTCACTTTTTTTTTCTTTAAAGTAATATGTGACAAATCTTAGACACTGTAGCTTGGCATAATTAGAAAAGGAACTATTTACAAGGATAAAGTGTCCTTTGAAAAGAGCAGAAAGCAACATTTTCCCTAGGGGGAAAAAAGGGTTGTAAGAGAAAACAAAAGTGTGATTAATTTAATATGTAAAGATAATCAAGAAATTTTTCAAATATAAAAATATTCCAAATATTTGAAGAAAACCTTGGAAATGAACAAATAATATCTACGGGGTTTTCTTGCTTGGTATTGTCTCTAGTAGAAAATCCTGGGTTTTCCTGACACTGTAGAATGTGTACCTTTATAATGTGGTACTAAACTATATAATCTTATAATTCTATAGAGATAGAAATTTACTTGTAGAAAACTGAAAATAATATAATTTTTCCCTACACATAGCAATGAAATGGTCCTTATTCATGCTTATACACAATCATTTTTTTCTGTTAGAAAATGTAAATATCTTTGATCCAAATCTTTTATTTAAATCTTTATTGTTCAGATTATTACATTTGTTTCTCTTTTTTCCTCTCCATAACTCCCCTCCACCCTGCTCCCACCCCTCCTTCTACCCTTACCTCCCCACCATTGACCTCATTCATAGGTGTATGATTTTTGTCCAGTCTCTCCTTGCACGTCCCTCACCCCTTCCCCCCTGAGAATTATCAGTCCACTCCCTTTCTGTGCTCCTGATTCTAGTATATTCACCAGTTTATTCTGTTGATCAAATTTTTTATTCACTTAATTTTTAGATTCACTTGTTGATAGATATGTATTTGTTGTTCATAATTTTTTATCTTTTACTTTTTTCTTCTTTCTCTTCTTAAAGAGTATCTTTCAGCATTTCATATAATACTGTTTTGGAGTTGATGAACTCCTTTAGCTTTTCCTTATCTGTGGAGCTCTTTATCTGCCCTTCAATTATGAATGTTAGCTTTGCTGGATAGATTATTCTTGGTTGTAGGTTCTTGCTATTCATCATGGTGAATATTTCTTGCCACTCCTGTCTGGCCTGCATCGTTTCTGTTGAGAAATCAGCTGACAGTCGTATGGGTGCTCCCTTGTAGGTATGAACTGGTTTTCTCTTTCTGATTTTAATATTCTCTCTTTGTCTTTTTCTCTTGGTATTTTAATTATGATGTGTCTTGGTGTAGTCCTCTTTGGATTCTTTTTATATCGGGTTCTGTGTGCTTCCTGGACTTGTAAGTCTATTTCTTTTACCAGATGTGGGAAGTTTTCAGTTATTATTTCTTTAAATAGGTTTTCAGTATCTTGCTCTCTCTCTTCTTCTGGCACCCCCACAATTCTGATGTTGGTATGCTTGAAGCTGTCCCAGAGGCTCCTTACATTATCGTCACAATTTTGGATTATTTTTTCTTCTTGTTTTTCCAGTTGAGTGTTTTTTGATTCTTTATATTTCAAATTTTTGACTTGATTCTTTCCTTCCTCTAGTCTGCTGTTAGGTCTCTGTATAATATTTTTTTATTTCAATCAGTGTATGTTTAATTTCTAGTTGGTCCTTTTTCATCTCTAGTTGGTACTTTTTCATCTCCTCTTGGGTCTCACTAAATTTATCCAACTTTTCTAGGATATTCTTGAAAAACCTCATAAGCGTAGTTTTGAACTCTATATCTGATCGTTTGTTTTCCTCCATTTCTTTTGTTTATGATCTCTTCCTTTGTCTTTGCATTTTCACTATGCCGGGGAACTTCTGTGTTGGATTCAGCCTTATGATACCAGACTTACAAAACTGCAAAAGCCTCTCTGTTGAGCTTGGGACGTTTGGAGTCTCAGGGCTTAATGGACCCCCTTGCCTTCCAGTCGGCCCTGCATTCCATGGCCCCTGGGTCTCACGTGCCTAATGGTAATTGCTGGAGCTGTCCCTGTGCATGCTCGCAGTGCCTCTAGACCACTGCCTTTCTGGCTCCCCTGCGCTTTGGGACCATATGAGTCTGGGTCCCCAGGGTTTCGCTCGAAACTGAGGTTTAGTGGAGTTAGAAGTGGCTCAGTTAGGAGGCTCTTTTCCCCGGCCCACTTGTGAAAGCCAGCTACACAATAAGCAGTTCTGTGCCCACCACCAGACTTCTGCCCTTTCACAGCTCCCCTATATTTTCATGCATTTCCCTTTTTCACAGTCCAAACTCTCCCTGTATGAGTTTTGCTGGACCTGGGTATCTGTGTCATAGAATAAGGGGCTCAATGTAGTTAGGAGTCTCCCTCCCACCAGAGAAAGCCAGCCAGGCACTCTAGCACCCGCTC
This sequence comes from Lasiurus borealis, assembly GCA_004026805.1. Lineage (NCBI taxonomy): Eukaryota > Metazoa > Chordata > Mammalia > Chiroptera > Vespertilionidae > Lasiurus > Lasiurus borealis. The sequence continues at coordinate 50,525 of PVJN01005954.1, read as the reverse complement.
TCTCCATTCATGCGTCTCCATACCTCATTTTTTTGCAGCTCCTCTGGGTCTCCGTGAACCCCTCTCTTTCCTTCTAGTTGTAGAATTTCCACTCAGCCAGCTTTCCTGTGGTTTGGGATGATGTCTGTTCTGTATTTTAGTTATAGTTTTGAAATTGTTGTGTGAGGCAGCAGTGTAGGCGTTTACCTATGCCACCATCTTTGATTCCTCCAAATCTTTATGTTATTGATATAAAACTCTTGCTAGTTCCCTTATCAATTAGTGAGTTAAAAAAATATTCAACATATGTTCAATTCATATGTGTATGACAATAATGGATTAACTTTTTTGAAAATTATACTCTAACATAACAATTACCTATATAATATACATATTTAATAAAATTAAAATTAAGAAAATTTCTATTGAGCACCTTGTGTGAAAAGTTATTTGGCAGATCTTGTCACTGTAGGCAATCCAAGTCAAAACTGTAAACAGATAATGTTTGAGAAACCCTGGCTCTAATGAACTAAGCTGTGCAATATTATAATAACCAAAAAACTTGTATGCATGCATATGGGCCTAACCAATGGATACAGACAATAGCGGGTGATGGCATGAATAGTGGGGTATAAGGGACTAAAGACACATATCTAACACCTTAATCAATTAATAAATTAAAAAATAATAAATAAATTACTATTTATATTGGAAACAAAACTGAATTTTGTACATTATCTTTTGCCTATGAAATTTCCTCTCATCCAGTTTCCTTCTGTCCTAAGTGGTGCCTTCACAGTTTTGTTTTGTTTTTAATATATTTTTATTGATTTCAGAGAGGAAGGAAGAGAGAGAGAGAGAGAGAGAGAGAGAGAGAAACATCAATGATGAGAGAGAATCATTGATTGGCTTCCTCCTGCCCGCCCCCCACTGGGGATAGACCTCGCAACTCTGGCATGTGCCCTTGCTGGAATTGAACCTGGGATCCTTCAGTCCACAAGCTGATGCTCTGTTCACTAAGTCAAACTGCCTAGGGCTCTTCACAGTCTTTATTGCTTTGATGGATCTATGTCTGCCTGTGTAAAGAGAAGCTGTTCAAGAAAGATGAGCATTGAGTGTCAATGTCAAGAAACAAGAGGGAGGCCATACAGTCTGGACTGGCAGTGGTCCTATTGGAGGCCTTGAGAACAGTACCAAGTGTGAGACCAGTGGGGTCAGAAAGGATTTAAATTCAGCAACCATGATACTTGAATTCTGGCTAAGAAAGAACTCAGCAAAATCTCAAACTGTAAGAGAACATTTATTTAGAAAATCACAGAGATAGAAGTAATTCATAGAATAAATGGGCTTAGTAAATAAGTTATAGAAGCAAAAGAAGGGCCCCTAGAGCTTAGAAGAGAGGAAGATAAAGTGACCTAGGAGGAGAGGTAGGGAAAAGGCACAGACTGGGTCCTCTGTCCCCAGGGTTTTAAAGGTGCAGAATTTTGGGGAGGCCACAGGGGAATATTTCAATGGTATATTCATCAGCTTTCTAGGTGTATTCTTTTAGGGTTGGGGTCTCCACTGATTGATTGGTCAGTATTCAATGCAGCTGGTCCTAAAGTTAGTCTTGGCTTCCATTATCTGGTTTTGCTACTTTTCTGAACCTGAAGCTGAAACACAACTGAGGTCTAGATGTTATCTCTAGGGAGGAATGGTTAGGGGGTCCAAACCACATGACCAGTGAAATGATAAGGGAGTAAAGGTCACCATGGCCCATTGTCTTACTTACTCTGCTCATGTCTGTCTAACTGCCTACTACAGTCCAAAGTCAACTTGATTTGGCAGATTCAAATGTATGCTGCAAATTTTGTTTTTCATGCAGTTTTAAGGCGGGACAAACAAGTCTTTGAGTAATGAAGATAATGAAGGGAGCAAACTTTTCTGTTATTTTCTGTTATTGAAAAGTTTCAATAGAAAGGAGGAACATGTTAGAATGGCTATTGTAAAGTAAGTATGTGGAAAAAATAGAATCCTCCTTGTGCACTATTGGTGGGAATGTAAGTTGTCATAGCCACTATGAAAAACAATACAGCAAGTCCTCAAAAAATTTAAAATAGAAATATATGATCCATCAATTTCATTTCTTGGTATATATCTAAAGGAAATAAAATCAGTATTTGGAGGAGAAACTACATCCTCATGTTCACTGCAATATTATTCACAATAGTCAAGATATGGGGACAGCTCAGCTGGTGTGGCTAAGTGGTTGAGCATCAACCTATGAACCAGGAGGTACCTGGTTCAATTCCCAGGCAGGACATATGCCCAGGTTGTGGGCTCAATGTCCAGTGTAGGGCATGCAGGATGCAGTCAATCAATGATTCTCTCATCATTGATGGTTCTATCTCTCTCTTCCTTCCTCTCTAAAATCAATAAACAAATATTAAAAAAAGTAAAATATGTGGGGACAACCTAAACATTTCTCAGCAGATAAATGGATAAAGAAATTGGGACACACACACACACACACACACACACACACACACACACACAAACTGAAATCTTATTAAGTAAAAAAAAAAAAAAAGAATCCTGCCATTTGCAATACCATGGATAAGCCTTGAGAACATTGTGCTAAGCAAAATAAGTTAGACAAAAACAGACAAATACTATGCATCACACTTATATGTGGAATATAAGAAAGCCAGACTCATAGAAACAGAGTATATCAGTGGTTTCAGGGGCTGGGGAGGTTGGGGAAAATGGGGAGATTGTCAAAGGATACAAACTTTCAGTTATAAGATGATAAATTCTTGGGATCTAATATATAACATGCAAAATATAATTAGAATACTATTTATATATTTGAAAGTATCTAAGAAAGTAGATTTTAAATATTTTCACCATGCACACAAAAGAAAATAACTATATGAGGTGATGGATATGTTGATTAACCTATTGTGATAATCATTTCCAAATATAAAATCATTATGTGGTATAGCTCAAGCTTATATGTTATATGTCAATTATATCTCAATAAATGTGAGGGAGGGGAAAAAAAGAAATGAGTTGCCGTCCTAGCAAGGGTTCAGCAGCACCTCCTAGCAAAGTAAGCAGTGCAGCTGGAGCATAATGGGACAGCTCCTTTTCTCAGTCTCCACTGGCAAGTGAAACATCACTGATAGAAGGAAGGAATCTCAAAAGAAAGTATGAGGTTTGCCAGGTAAATATAGGCTTTATTCTCCTTACCTTTTTTGTTTTCATAAACGTCTAAGGGTGAAGGATAATCCTTGAGATTATGACAAAGGCTTGGAGATAGCACCTATTAAATGTGCACTACAGTAGGAGAGTTTCATAGACTCCTTTGATTTAAGTAAAATAGCTTTTATTAAAAACCATTTCCAGTCCTATCTAATAAAAGAGTAATATGCAAATTGACCATCATTCCAAGACACAAGAGGACTGCCTACATGTGGTCAAAGATGGCTGCCCCCATGTGGACACAAGATGGCTGGCAGGGAAGGGCAGTTGTGGGCAGCTGGGGTGACCAGGCCAGTAGAGGAGGGGAGTTAGGGATACCAGGCCTGCAGGGAAAGGCAGTTGTGGAGGATCAGGTCAGCAGGAGAAAACAGTTGGGAGGGGACTCAGGCCTGCAGGAAATGGCAGTTGGGAGGTAAGCAGGGAAGGCAGTTAGGGGTGACTGGGCTGGCAGAGGAGGACAGTTTGGAGGGACCAGGTCAGCAGGGGAGGGCAGTTGCGGGGGAATAGGCTTGCAGTGGAGAGCAGTTGGGCGGGACCAGACCTGCAGGAGAAGACAGTTATGGGGGACCAGGCCTATAGTGGAGGGCAGTTGTAAGCAATCAGGCCAGCAGGGAGGGCAGTTAGAGAGACCAGGTTTGCAGAACAGGGCAGTTGTGGGGGACTATGCCTGCAGGGGAGGGCAGTTAAGGACAATGGGGCCAGCAGGGTAGCAGTTAGGTGTCAATCAGGCTGGCAAAGGAGTAGTTAGGGGATGATTAGGCTGGCAGGCAGAAGCAATTAAGGGCAATCAGGCAGAGGCAGGCAAGCAGTTGGGAGCCAGCAGTCCCAATTGTGAGAGGGATGTCAGAGGGCCTGTTTCGCCTGATCCCAGTGGTATCAGGCCTAAAAAGGTGGTCAGACATTCCTCAAAGAGGTCTTATATTGGAGAGGGTGCAGGCTGGGCTGATGGACACCCCCCACACTTGTGCACAAATTTCATGTACTGAATCTCTAGTTACTAATAATTTTCCTCAAAAGTTGTTTCTCTTATCCACTATCAAAGTTCCTATTTTTAGTTGCAGAGGTTGAAATTAATATATGTTTCTTTGTTGAATATTTTTTCTTTCTATATTTGAGCTACATGAACAAACTTTTATAATTTTTAAATTATTTTTGTGTTGGGCCTGGTAACATTTATGTATTTATCAATTCTGAAGCATTTTTATCATTCAACATAAAATCCAAGAGCTTGGCAGCATTTATGTGAGGAATAAGAGTAAGAGAGATAATAGCTTGACATAATTTGAGGAATCCAAAATTGTAGGCAAATTTACAGAACTAATATTTTGTTACATAAATCAATTTTATTTATCTTTATATTTTTATCCATTAAAAAGCTAAAATATCTCTAGTTGGACCTTTTGCATCTCTAGTTGATCCTTTTTCATCTCCTCTTGGCTCTCGCTAAGTTTATCCAACTTTTCTAGCATATTCTTGAAAAACCTTATAAGCGTGGTTTTGAACTCTATATCCAGTCATTTTTTTTCCTCCATTTCTTTTGTTTGTGATCCCTTTCCTTGTCTCAGCATTTTCTCTATGCCGGGGAAATGTCTGTGTTGAATTCAGCCTTATGATACCAGACTTGCAAAACTGAAGAAGCCTTTGTTGAGCTTGGGATGGGTGGAGTCTCAGGGCTTAAAGGACCACCTTGCCTTCCAGTCAGCCCCACCCTCCACGGCCCCTGAGTCTCAAGTGACTGGGTAATCAAGGGAGCGGTCCTTGTGCATGCATGCCCGCAGTGCCTCTAGAGATGCAAAAGAGCCAACTAGAGATGGAAAAGGTCCAACTAGAGATGAAAAAGGACCAACTAGAAATTAAACATACACTGACTGAAATTAAAAATACTATACAGAGTCCTAATAGCAGACTAGAGGAAGGCAAGAATCAAGTCAAAAAATTTAAAATATAAAGAAGCAGAAAACACTCAACTGGAAAAGCAAGAAGAAAAAAGAATCCAAAAATGTGAACATAATGTAAGGAGACTCTGGGACAGCTTCAAGCATACCAACATCAGAATTGTGCGGGTGCCAGAAGAAGAGAGAGAGCAAGATACTGAAAACCTATTTAAAGAAATAATAACTGAAAACTTCCCACATCTGGTAAAAGAAATAGACTTACAAGTCCAGGAAGCACACAGAACCTCATATAAAAGGAATCCAAAGAGGACCACACCAAGACACATCATAATTAAAATACCAAGAGAAAAAGACAAAGAGAGAATATTAAAAGCAGAAAGAGAAAACCAGTTCATACCTACAAGGGAGCACCCATACGACTGTCAGCTGATTTCTCAACAGAAAAGATGCAGGCCAGATGGGAGTGGAAAGAAATATTCAACATGATGAATAGCAAGAACTTACAACCAAGAATAATCTATCCAGCAAAGCTATCATTCAGAATTGAAGGGCAGATAAAGAGCTTCACAGATAAGAAAAAGCTAAAGGAGTTCATCAACTCCTTTGAAATGAAATGCTGAAAGGTACTCTTTAAGAAGAGGAAGAAGAAAAAGATAAAAGCCAAAAAATTCTGAACAACAAATACATATCTATCAACAAGTGAATCTAAAAATTTTTAAGTGAATTAAAAATTTGATGAACAAAATAAACTGGTGAATATACTAGAATCAGGAGCACAGAAAGGGAGTGGACTGATAATTCTCAGGGGGAAAGGGGTGAGGGGTGTACAGGGAGAGACTGGAGAAAAATCCTACACCTATGGATGAGATCAATGAGAGGGAGCTAAGGGCAGAGGAAAGGGTGGGAGCTGAGTGGAGGGGTGCTATGGAGGGGAAAAAAGAGAAACAAATTTAATAACCTGAATAATGAAGATTTAATTTAAAAAATAAATTAAAAAAATTTTAAAAAAGCTAAAATAAGAACAAGTTTTATATCTGTATTATTTCCTTTAGAAAACATTATTTCTTGACCCCTCCCTGTGATAATTTTTAGATTTAATTTTACATACACTAACAAATAATTTAATTTACTTCCAATAATTAAATATATTGATCATTACTCTAAGACACAAGATGGCTGCCCCCATGTGGGTTGCATATAAGATATTGTGACTTAAATTCTTAAGTTAGTTGCTTCACATTTTTTATGGAATGTCTTATATAGTTTCATTATATAAGTAGCTGACAAAATATATTTGGATTTGAACAAGTTATTTGTAATTTATGATCAGGTTATTCATGTATTCACACGACATATTTTTATTATCTCCACTCTGTGCCAGGCATTTTTGCTCTGTCTGTGAGGCAGGGCAAAGGTGAGGAGAGTAGAAAAGTATGTAGTTGAGTCCTCAAGACCTTGTAATTTAGTGGTAAAGACAGAGACACATGTTCATACTATAGTTTAAATCATACTGTGGGTGATACTTTAGAAAAATGAAAACCAGAGTATTATAAACCTACAAACAAGGAAGAAGTTAATTCCAACTGGGATAATGTGTAAAGACTTCAAGGAATGAAAGACATTTTATCTGAGCTGTAAAGATAGATAAGATCTGTGAATATGGGTAGAGATAGCAGAAAGGTAGGAAGGTAGATGAGTAGGCACTAGACAGGCAGAGAGAGTGAGTCATATCAATACACAGGTAACAGAGAGATGAATAAGAAGTAAGTTCAGATGTTTGGAAGTTTCACCTGTATATAAGAGGAGAGATATGGTGTGCAGTGCTACATGTGGTCAGAAGACTAGATTACCGAGGAATATTGATAAAATTAGTGAACAGTTTGAGGAGCCACTAATCTATTGTTCCATTCTGAAATAATATAACAGAGCCTCACATTTGCATAGTTAAGAGTTTTATAATGATAGTATTACCAATACAAGGATGAATGACTAAAAATGAGAAAATAGTAAATGACAAATTTGGTATAGATCCCCGATCTTGATTCTACAGCAATTTTAGTCTAAAATTGTTAGTTTCTTAAGTCCCAGGCATCTTACTAGTATTTGGGTTTGTGTTTTTACCTTCCAAAACAGGTTAAGAAAAGATTATTGAGAATAATGTCAAAAATTATTTTAAAAAATATTGCTTGAGTTATTCCTTGCAGATTAATTGGAAGTGCTTACAGATAATAGTGCAATAGAAATATGCAATGATACTGACAAGTACACTAAGAATATAATAAAATCCACCCTATTTTAAATAAATTGTCAATTATATGGAGAGGTCATATTTTAAGCATAAAATAAGTTTGTGAGTCTTCAAACTATTAGTATGTACTTAGTATAGATTATCTGCATTTTAAGTATACTAATTTATAACTTTATTTTCAATTTACTAACATGCAATACCCTTGGTAGAATTATATCACATATAAGTACATTTTATACAAAAAATATCAAACCTAAGTTTAGCTTTAAATTCTATGTTAGAATGAAAAATTGTCAAGACATCATTAAAGTTTCTTAGGCATTTTAATGTTTCTGTAAAGTCTATTATACACATAGGTTTAAAGGAAAAAAAAAACACAACTCTTCAAGCTAGTATTTATGGCTAGTTCCATCACAATAAAATGTCATGTGAATTACAGATTTGAACCATGGATATGTGTTCCCTACTATGAAGAAGTATTATGAAATCTGCTACTATGATGCTCTTTGACCTGTACATATGTATCTCTTTGACCTGTACATAAGTAGCCTCATTTTCTGACAATAATATTCAATTTGCAAAACTAGCCCCAGTCATTTGAAAGTGCTCAACAGGCGGAGAAGCATTTAAGTATTTTGTGTTGGTTTTTATAAAGGGCCTTGTGGTGACCAGACTGGGACCTTCCATTTTTCTCTTTTAACAGTTGGGTTGCTGATCTCACAAATAATATTTCGGTTGGAAATGAAAAGTGCACCACTGCCAGCATTTTGTTAGAAATAATGACACACTTTACTACCTGTAAATGCTGACCGAGTGCTTCTGCCTTCCCTTCCCAAGGTGACTATAACACAGATTGATGAAAGATTCTGCAGGATGACAAAGGTTAAAGATGCAGACCTGGAGCTAGAAGCCAGACTGACACTGATGGAGTGGAGTGCAATGAGAATGCCCACATTATTGTCCTATTCTCTGATAACCAATGTAATATGAAAACTGACTGCAGAAGAGGGAACAAATTAAATCCATTAATCAAGCATATCTCTGCTAAACACTTGTTCTAAAGAGAAAACAAATGAAAAATTTACTGTTTGTTTTCATGCTTGCAAGGATTGGGGAAGAAAATTAATTATAAGGCCCTGATCACACTATTAGTTAACTTTTTTTTTTTGAGAAAATCACTTATTGCTTTGTCAAAGCACTAATGAACCTTATTATAGAGTTTAGTTTCAGTTGGTAGTTTTGCATTAATACCAACTAATAATACACACTTCAAAAGATACCCTAAGTAAAATTATGAAAATTGAAAATCCAATTCTACCTCTTAATTTATAAACTGTTAAAAAAATCCACCCTATTTTAAATAAATTTCCTATCATGCAACCAGAAGAAAATCGCATGTAATTCCACTTTTCACTCAAGCGCCTGAAGGAGAACTATTTCTGTGTGGGCTTTGCAAGGCTTGTGATGATGAACTTATGAAATCAAGGGTTATAATTCAGCCATGGTGTTTTACTTTTATGTTGAAGCATGTCAAGCAGACTTCCAGGCCAAAAGCAATTTTTGATAAGCTCTTATGAAATACTTTTCTTTTTTAATGTTTTAAGTTCCCTGGCCAAAAATCAATCTGACGCCTGATATTCTGAATTCCTGCTTAGTCTACACTGTGCAAGGCCAGGAAAGAAAAGCACTGCTCTGTTTCCAGGCCTGTCTGGTGGACTGAGGCTCCTGAGTGCAGTGAATGCAGTTCAGCCTCAATGTTCCTTTAACCTCAGCCTTCTGTACAGGCAGCTAACAGGGGACCAATTCCAGCTCTGTGTGAGCAAGAAGTGCTAGGCCACAGACACTTACCTTCCAAACCCCTAGTGAAAGAAAACGCATTCCAGAGTCTATAAATCAGCTGTGAAATAGAATGGCTTTTTCGGATTCAACTGACCTGGGCCAGCCAGATTCTATAAGACTCTGTGTATCCCATTACCAATCCTGTGAGCCTTTGAAGACGTCCTCATCTAATTCTGATTTGTTTTTATTTATAGGAATCTTGCTTTTGTTTATGATTATGAGAATGCAAGCCAAATTGACATTTACTTACTATATTTGTTTGGTTTGTTGGTTTAACTTCCCTAAGTCTGCAGCAGCTTTAGAGGCATAGCAGGTGAACAAATCAAGTCAAAATGGCATCCAAGTTCACGGTTTCAGCCCCTAAGCTCTGTTACTAGGAATGATGGAGACAGAATTTTAAAAATACTTTTCTTAACATAAAACTAAAGGTTTTCTTTAGACATGTTATTTCATGACATCAAGAAAAGTTCCAGCTGTTTTTTTAAAGAAAGCTATAGGAATCTATAGCAACCTTTCCCTCCGGTTACCCTACTGGACTGTGCTGATTGAAGAGCTTTCAGAATTAGCTAAGGGTTTTCTTTTTTTCAAAATAAGTGTGCTACCTTGAGGGGTGGATCCAGGTTGTATGGTACTTGCAGGTTACACAAAATAGAAGGCCCTTTAAAAGAAGAATAATATAAATTTGTCAATATAAAACTAGATGTCTTAGTTTAGGATTTTCACAAAAGCAAACTGGAGGAGGAGAATATGGGTATAATTTACTTCTGTGGAAAGTAACTCTGTAAACATAGTGAGGGAGTGAGGTTATGATATGAAGAAGGGAGAAAGACAGTAAAGAGGCATCAGTAATAGAGTCACCATTTTGAGCATTCGAGGCTTACTCTTGCTGCAGGTCTTCTGGGAGACATTTTACCACCGAATGCCACGTTGAGTGGGAAGGGAACTGAGGTCTATACCACTCGTACATTGGTTGAAGGTTGTTCCTGGGGGCAGTAATTCTCCAGCATTTCTGGCCTCTTCTGTGCCTATGTGTGTGAAACACTCATGCAGCCAGAGGAAGTCCTCAGGGAAAGCTGGGCCTGAGGGGGCACCCATGGAAAATAAAGGAACTGCTCAGCAGAACCCTCAAGTTGAACTCCAGGATGAGTTTCCTTCAGACTAGGGAATACTGGAAGAATACTGACAGCACCTTCTAGACTAAGTATAAACATGTATAATTAATTTAGTGATCAAATAAGTCATGGCAAATAACGAAATTAAAAAAGTGGCAACTATGGTCATTCCAGCACTTCCTAACATAAGAGTAAGCAGGACAAAGGGGCAGTCAGAGTAGAGTGGGAGAACAGTCTTAAATGACTGCTGCTAAGCCATCTATTGTTGCAAAAGTGAATTGTAATAATCATAATAACAATAACAGATCTTTCCCAACATCTCACAAGGAACTGCCTTTAATGAGGGCTAATATTTTCTTGGTAAATTGCCTATGATTACTATTACTGAACTTGTCTTATACTCCTATGTGTATAGTCCAGAAATTAACTTGAGCACCACCTGTCAAAATCTTTCTGAACGATAAAAGAACAATAAAAATTGGCAAAATAATTCAAAACATATATTTAAATATACACAGATATTTGAGATAATTTATAAACTGGGATTAATTACAGCCTGGCTTCACAACCATAACACTGTTGAAACTATGAGTGGGATAATTCTTTGTGGGAAATAATTTATCCTGTGTATTTTAGAACAAATTGAAAATAAATTAATTTGTTCACATATCTCAAATGTATGCCACTGTATGGGTAAAACAACCCTTTTATTCAATTTTTAAATATTGACACAAAATATCATTTAGATATTGTGTGAATGAGAAACTGTTTTTAATGACTAAACCATAAAATATTATTGAAGATCACAAGGAAATAAAGATACTTTAAGGAGCTATCTAGTCATCCCATATTATTTGACACTGTAGATGGGCAATGTATCTCTTCTTTTTAAACAAGTCTAGGGTGGAAATCAAATGTCCTATAAGGTATTTAATTTTATGTAAAAATTATAGTAAAATATAAAATTAAACTTTTTATATAAAAATTATGATTTATGACACAGGTGTAAAAGGTGTTTAACTTAAGATACTGATTGATAAAGAATAACCTTAAGAGCATGAGAAAAATTCCATTCAATTTAACTATCATTTAACAAACAAGTACCATATGCTATAAAACTTTGCTAAGCTCTTAAAAGTGAATAAGTATAAACAAGATAAACTTTTGCTTACAAGAATTGAAAATTGAGTAAAAAAATATGTAATAGATAATTATTGCATAATTACAAAGTTAATAAGTGTAACAAAGCCATGTCAAATTATATTATTCCTCCCAAATAGTATGCTGTGAATGTATAAAGCTAGAAGTGATGAGGAGGTTTACACACATACTATCAAGTTGCTTAAATAATTTTGATAACTACTGGAGAATGTATTCCTAGAGACATCTACATCATATATAATAAATGACTACTATGCTAAGTGTCCGGTTGACTGATCAGACATTCAACCAAGTATAATATGCTAATTATAAACTAAGGCTGCTCGACCACTCACTATGATGCTCACTAACCACCAGGAGACAGACAGACAGCTAATTGACCAGTTTATATGATGTGCACTGCCCACCAGGGGGAAGATACTCTGCCTGGTAGGTTAGCTTGCTCTTGGGGTCCAGCCAATTGGGAATGACAAAGACAGGCCAACTGAAGAGGGACCACAAGAGAGGGCCTTCTCATGGTCCCTCTCCAGTTGGCCAACCTCCATGTTCCTCCCTGGTCCTGATTGTGCACTGGTGTGGTCCCGTAGCCTGGTCTGGGCCCTCTTGCAGTCTAGGACCTCTTGGGGGATGTTAAAGAGACGGTTTCAGCCTGATTCTACAAGACAGGCTGAGAGACCACACTGGTACATGAATTCATGCACTGGGCCTCTAATTCTAATATATAAAATAACCTGGGTCCTCGATGACCAGAAGGCTCAACCATCAGAAGTCAGTCCTGCAGTTAGCACTGGGTTGCCTTAGTGACCCAGCACTGACTGCTGAGCGGGCTGTGAAATAGGCCCAGGCCCACTGAAAGGCCTGAAGAGAAAGTAGGGTCTGATCTGTTGATCAGCACTTGCATCTTTCTTTAGCTCTGGGCCTAGTCAGCACCTGTGCCTCCATTTCTCTCCAGGCCTCCACCTTTCAGATCAGGCCTCTTTGAAGACTCAGAGATGCTGACTGGCATAGAAACTAGCCAATCAGGACCAAATCTGGATCAACTGTGAGGAGTCAATGGCTGCCTAGGAGATGGAGCTTTTGACTCAGACTGGCATAGAAACCGACCAATCAGAACCAAATTGGCCAGCAGAGGAGAACAGGTGGGGGTGAGATCAGTCTAGCAGGTTGGGCAGAGGGGTGACTAGGCCAGCAGGGGTGAGCAATTGGGAGCAAGATCAGGCCAGTAGAGGAGGGAAGTTGGAGGCAAACAGTTTGGGAGGAGAGAGCAGTTGAGGGCAAGATAAAGCTGGCAGAGAGAGACATTGGTGGTGAGATCAGGCCAGCAGGGGAGGGTAGTTGGCAGGACTAGACTGGCGGGGGGTGGGGGCAGTTGGGAGCAAGATCAGGCCAGCAGGGGAGGGTAATTGGGGGTGAGATCAGACAGCAGAAGAGGGCAGTTGGGGGCTATTGGACCAGCAGGGAAGCAGTTAAGTGTTAATCAGGCTTGCAGGGAAGCAGTTAGGGGTGATCAGGCTGGCAGGCAGAAACAGTTGGGAGCAATCAGGCAGGTAGGCAGGCAGGCTAGCAGGTAGGAGCCAGCAGTCCCAGATTGTGAGAGGGATGTCCAATTGCTGGTTTGTCAGACATCCCCTGAGGGGTCACAGATTGGAGAGGGCACAGGCTGGGCTGAGGGACATCATCTTCCCATTGCACAAATTTTGTGCACCAGGCTCTAGTTAAGTTCACATAATCCAACATTTTACAAACCAATTTGTATAGAAAACAATTCTTTCACAAAAAGATCAAATTTGGGGGGGCATAAAATCATAAAAATTATGTTAAGTAATTTAATTTTCATCAAAAAATGAGAACAAGCATAATAAAGTAAAATTGAAGTGGGGAAATTTTTTCTAACAGAGAAATGTGGGTAGAGACCATAGAGATATAAGAAACAACATAAGTGAAAAATGCAGGTAATAGAATGCAGCTCAACTCAAGTAGAAATGTGCATGGAATCTATACCAGCAGATATAAAAGCTCAGCAGTGCAGGGCAAGTGCTTCTGAAATTTTAACCTGAGGGTAATGGATTCCTGGATGAGGTAATATGCACTTTGTTCTCCAAGCCATGTAGAGATACTGATGCTTTTTCAGTAGAACATGCAATCTGTGTAGTAATTTAAAATTAGAGGATGGAAAAATTAAATGCAAAAAAATTAAAGTAGAAAGCAAGTTACACAGTTAAAGAATTAACAGCTTTTATTCTACAACCATATCTTGAGAAATATAAATATAAGCAAGTAAATAGTTCCAACCAAATTTCTCACTGGCCCTTCACTTAGCCTGATCCTTAGCCTGATATTTAAGGCCCTTTATGAACTTGTCCCTTTCTGCTTATTTATAAACTACCTTTTTTAATCTTATCTCATATTTCTCTTTTTTATACAATTTATACACCAGTATATCTGAACTACTTTGCTGTTCAAATAGTTTGGTCCACAAATCAGAAAGGAAATTAAGAATACAGATGTCCACAAGAGGTATGAATCAGTTATAATAAATAACTCTTTCAAAAAGGTTACCACACAACATCTAAATATACTTTGATACTGACTCATAGCAATAATATCAGATATTATCCTATTATTGGTTTGAAATTGATAAGTTCAGTTCCTGGCTATCTCAGTGACTGGCTTTGTGAATCCAATAGGTCATCTAACCCTTCTGTTTACTTCTTCCTTGATTCTTAAATGGGGATTGTTAAAGAATTTATCTCCAGAGTTTTCATGAGAATTAAAGAGATAATTGATATAACATATCTAGTAAGAGGTTTTGGATATTCTAAACCAGCAGTTGCCAACTTTTCAGACCTCATGGACTACTAAATTTATAATTTTAAATCCTGTGGACCACTAATATGATTTTTTAAAAATATAGAGACAGGGCTTGGAACTGCCCTGCGACCCAGCAGCCACTCCAGCCAAAATCCTACTGCCACAGCTGCAGACCACAGACCCTGGGATCTCTAGATATGTTTGCCGGGCACAGTGCTCTAAGGCAGCAGAACTCTGGTCCACATTAGTGTGTTTCCAGCACACCCACATTAGTGCGTTTCCAGCATGCAAGCAGCCAGGATGCTCCACTGGGAGCCCCTGCAGATGTGATTTTGTACAGAGAAGGGCACATGGCCCCACAGTAGAAATTCTGAATTCCCTCTTCCTAAATAACTGCCCACATTTACCCAGCGGCTCACCCTCAGTGTCAGGACCCCTCAGGGCACATCATCAGAGGACTGTGCTGGCAAAGGATCCTCCACAAAGGAACAGGACACCTGAACTCACCTATCCACAGTGGCATTGGAAGCAGTTGTGAATCTCTGCTGGGTGGGATTTGGCACACATAAGGGTGCCCTGCTCTGCAATAGAATTTCTGAATCCCTCTTCCTGAATAACTACCCATATCTACCCCAGCAGCTCAACCTCAGTGCAGGACCCCACAGAGTGCCTTAGAGCACTGTGCCCGGCAAACATATCTTCACAGATGCAAAGTTCCAACAGGCAGGCACCTTAAGCCAATCTACCCACAGTGGGCTCTTGGGAACCACTGTGAGCTCTCCCTACATATGACCTCAAACAAACAGGGGCACATTCCCCTCAAGCAGTACAAATTTTGAATTCACTCATCCTTGATACCTGCCCACAGACACTTCAATTACATGGCTACACTGCTAGGGCCCTTCAGAGTGCTTCAGTGTGCCTCGCTCGCAAACTTACCATGGGTGCTCCTGTGAGCCACCACTGGGAGTAAGTGCCTATCCACCACTGGAGCAGCAACTAAAGCTGAGTCTGCCCACCCCACAACTACAAAACTCTGGGCACCACAGTCACAGCTCTCCAGAGTGTAGGCCCCCTGAACCACATCACCCTGACAGATGGGTCGTTGGTGCCACTGTGAGTCCCCACTGGCCACACATGATCTCATTTAAGGGTGCAAAATAGCAAAAATAGGGACATTGCCCTCCATGGCTGCCGACTCTAGACACCACAGTTGTGCCTCTCAAGCTCACAGATCTACATCAAGGGAACCCAAATAGCTCAAGTAGGGAACTACCATAGATTAGCAAGCACAGGAGAACTGAGAGAATCTACCAGTAGCACCATTCCCAAAAGAACCTGGGTAGAAAAGCAATTGGATCTATAATTAAAACATTACAGAAAAACATGGGAAGACAAAAAAGCAATCCCCAAAGGAAAGAAAAAGAGGAGTCACTATAAAGGGAGTTAAATGATATTGAGGCCAGCAGCTTATCAGAGAAGGAATTCAGAGAAATGTAAAGATGTTTAAATGGCTAGATGACAAGTACACACAACAACAAATACAAACAAATCAATGAGAACTATAAGGAGCTGAATGAGAATATCACCAACATGTAAAGAAACCAAAAGAGATGAAGAATGATATAGCTGCAATAAGGAACACAATAGAAGGCCTAAACAGTAGACTAGAAGAGACTGAGAACTGCATCAGTGAATTAGAAGACAAGGTAGGAAAAAACATACAAACACAGCAGCAACTGGAAAAAAGGAGAGAGCATAAGGGAGCTTTGGGACAACACAAAACAAAACAACATTTGCTTAATTGGGATACCAGAAGGAGAAGAGAAGCAAGGAATAAAAAACCTATTTGAAGAAATAATGACAGAAAACTTCCCTGATATTGGCAAGAAAAAAAAAATATGCAAGTTCAAGAAATGCACAGAGTTCCAAACAAGCTGAACCCCAAAAGACCGATACCAAGACACATCATAATTAAATTGGCGAATACTAATGGCAAAGTAAGAATCTTAAAGGCTGTTAGAGAGAGACAGAAATTTACCTATAAGGGATCTCCTATTAGAATATCAACTGATTTCTCAACAGAAACATACCAAGCTAGAAGGGAATAGAATGAAATATATGAAGTGATGCAAAACAAGGAACTAACCCAAGAATACTATACCCAGAAAGGCTATCATTCAAAATTGAAGGTGGAATAAGGAGCTTCATAAACAAAAAAGGGTAAGAGAGTTTATCACTACCAAGCCAACAATGCAAGAAATGCTAAAGGGACTGCTGTAAAAAGAAGAAAGAAAGGCAAGAAGAAACACAAACACTAAGGAAAAATATGACAACAAACATGAACTTGTCAATAATAACATTAAATATAAATGGGTTAAATGCACCAATCAAAAGACATAGGGTAGCTAAATGGATAAGAAAACGTGACCTGTATATCTGCTATCTATAAGAGACCTACCTCAGAGCAAAGGATTCACACAGACTGAGAGTGAAGGGATGGAAAGACATTTTTAGGCAAATGGAAATGAGAAAAAAGCTGGGGTGGTGATACTTATATCTGATAAAATAGATCTCAAAGTAAAGGCAATAACAAGAGATAAGGAAGGCCACTACATAATACTAAAGGGAGCAATTCAACAGGAAGATATAACTCTGGTAAACATATGTGTACCCAATATAAGAGCACCCAAATACATAAAAAAAAAACCCCTCCTGGAAGATATCAACAGAGATCTACAACAATACAATCATAGTAGGGGGTTTTAATACATCACTGGATAAATCCTCCAGACAAAAAATTAGCAAAGAAACAGCAATTCTAAAAAACTCACTAGATCAGATGGACCTAATTGACATCTTCAGAGCATTATCACCCCAAAGCCATAGAATATACATTTTTCTCAAGTGCACATGGGACATTTTCAAAAATAGACCACATATTGGGTCACAAGCAAAGTCTCCCCAAATTCAAAAAGATTGAAATCATACCAACCACTTTCTAAGATCACAATGACATAATATTAGAAATAAACTGCAATAAAAACATTCCCCAAAATTCAAATACTTGGAAGCTGAAAAGCATGCTATTAAACAATGATTGGGTTATCAATGAGATCAAAGAAGAAATTTAAAAAACATCCAGGATACTAATGACAATAAAAACACAAAGCAAATGCTATGGGACACAATGAAAGCACACCTGCAAGGGAAGTTTATAGCTCTATAGGCCTACCTTAAAAAAGATAAATACATTTGTAAAATAATGATCAGAGAACTTCTGTTTTATTAATATGAAATGCATCTATTTAATATAACATTATAAATACTTCTTTAATCATAACAAAATCTTCAATGGTTTTTTAATTGTAACAAATTTATTAAAGTAAGTTTAATTTTTATGAAATAATTGAAGCTTATTTAGGTATTACATGTTTTTAGAGTGTGATATTTGCTCATTTGCTTGAAATGAGTTTATGGATTTTTTTGCTCCAGTAACATTAGTGCAAAATGGAAAGCCGTGTTTCTTTCAAGCCTAGACCATTTCCAAGTTTTAATTGCCATGACAGATGAAAATGATTTTTTCGCACAAATATGTCGTTGAAAATTGAATCAAAATTTTCATTGCTTTTTCACTCAGCAATGGGTGTTCACTTTAAATGGAGATCCAAAAATGAGGTCTTGATAAGGATGACTGGAATTTAACTTTGAGACTGTTGTCAGATGGTAGATGGATGAAACTTTCTTTTTCATTCATGCTTAAATTGTTATATTCAATATTTGCTGCAAATGGATCTATTATCCACGTGTTGCCATGACTGGGCTCTTGTTTCCTTGGGTAATAACAATCAAAAGATTCTTTGAGTGATTGTAAGTGATGTTGAACAATGGTTACCACCTGCCAGTTGATACCCTTCTCTCTCACATATTTATCAAAGTTTGAAAACATTTGCATATCGTCTTCAGCCAATCGCGTTTGCCATAGTCATATTTTCTTTTGAAAAGCATCCATTTCACCTCGTAGTGTGAAGACGTCCTTAAGTTGTCTTTGCAAGGATATGTTTAGTTCATTTAATAGCGAAAAAAATACCTACCAGGTGTGCAAGCTTGGCATCGGAGGAGAGTTCTTGTAATTTCGTATTATTTTGCCGCTGGAAAAATATTTTTGACTTCTTCTCTCGGGGCTAACAGTCGGGCTAGGATCTTGCCCCTCAACAGCCGTCTCCCCTCAGCGTGAAGAAGGTGAGTATACTGGGAACCCCTTTCTTCGCAAAGTGCCTCGAATATTTGAGAACTGAGTGCTTTGTGTTGTATTTCATTTATAATTTTAATAACATCTGGTAAAGCTTCTGTAGTTCTGGGGACAGTTTTTCCACTGCAAGTTGCTCACGATGTATAATGCAGCATGTAGACAATATGTCTGGGCAGCCAACATTTGTCACCTTTGCAACAGTTCCTGAAAGATGTCCAGTCATGATTGTGGCACCGTCTGTACATATCACAGTGCACTTTTTCCATGCAATTCCGTGTTCCAGGAAATAACTATTAAGTGCTCCAAACGTCTCAGAGTTATTCCACCCTGCAAGTAGCTCTTCCCCTAACTCTCCTTCACACTCAGCCCTCACAAAACAAAGGAGAAGTGCCTTGTTACTTACGTCGTTGATTCGTCGAGTTGAATTGAATAAAATGGTGCATTTTTCACCATTTTATACACCTTGATTTTCACTATCTTCAGCCATGTCTTCAGTTCTGCGTTTGACAGTGTTAGCGGACATAGGAATTGCTTTCAGTTCTGGGCATATTGCTTTCCCAAACCCTCTTCACAGGCTTGTAACATGCAAGACTTAATTAATTCTTCTCCAATCATATACCGCTTTTTATTTTTTGCGATCTGAAGTGCTTTCAGATAAGAAGCCTTTAATAAGGATTTATCACCAACAGTCATTTTTGTTAGAGCAATTACTTGCTTTTGCATATTTTCAGGCATTCCTTGATAATATTCAAGTGGGTTTTTTTGTTTTTTTTTAGCTAAATCCCAGTGTTTTGATTGCAAGTGTCTTTCGAGTTTCGAAGGTTTCATGGCATAATTGGATAAACTCTCAGAACACACAACAAAAAGCAGCCGTGGATCCAGCTCGCTACCAGATTCTTGAACAAATACAAATTTCAAGTAGTTCAAAATCATATTTTCTTAATACTTTGAGTTTTTTCTTCTCCCCGCCTCCAGTTCGAATGTTCTTCCTAATGGTGCCTGATGTGGACTGTGGAGACACTGATTCATTGATCAGCTCATGGTTAAGTGAGGTACACATATTATTATTGTTACTATTATCATTACTTACATTATCTTTTGTATTACTAAAGAAATGCAAAATATCCCTTTGCTTTTTTTCATGCATTATGGGTTTATTTCATTTGAATCTAAAATCAAACAAAAAATGATAGTAATTAAAGTCAAACTATTTGATGCCATGTATAATAACAAAAGCATAATATTCTAATTATACCTGAAGTCCTTCCAGATGACCTTCCAGATGAAGCTGGGACTGCAAGGGATGCCTGGGTCCCACGTGCCAGAGGGAAGCCAGTACCAGCAGCCAAGGGAAGGAAATCCTACTCTTGCATACATTTCATGCATTGAGCCTCTAGTTAAATGTAACTGTTAAAGAAAATTCACAGTTACATACAATACACAAATAAAATAAAACAATCGGATGAGAATTGGTAATTGAGGAGCAGGTGACTGCTATAATAGTTGAAACAATACTGAAGCCACTTGCACCTCTTTTGTACATTTCATGAAATGTACATTTCATGAATTTAGTGCAATGTAAAGGTGAAAATTGTCATTCAGTCAGAATATAATAATTTCTTAGAATATTTTTATTTTATTATTAGGATTAATAAAACATAAAAATGCAAATAATATCCAAATTTTTCTACAGACCACCAAAATTTTCTCACGGACCATCAGTGGTTTGTGGACCACTGGTTGGCAACTGCTGTTCTAAATAACCTATTAATGGAGTTACAGAAGTCTGAAGATGATAGAAAGAATAAAAAGATAATCATTTTCTTCTCTGTACTGCTTCTGAACCTTGTACACATCTTATTAAGGCATTTCTTAAAATAATTTTTAATGTGTTTAGACTCTGCCTCTCTATTCGCCTGAATGTATAATTAGGGCTGTTACTATTCATATTTTATCTTTAATTCTGGATGTAATGTTTAAAATATTATCATGGCCTAATTAATATTTAGTAAAATAATGAATGAATGTATTTTAATAATTTCTATACAATGATTTTAGAAACATATTTTTTTTCCTTAACAGTTGGAGATTATTGGTATAAAATTGAATTATATAAACATAAATTAGGTAATTTATATACATTGTTTAGAAATCTAATGAAGAAATATAATAAGCCAAGAGCATAGTGGAATATTTTCCAACTTTAAATGGATGGTTGAGGGTAAAAAAGAATGTCCTCAACTCCCCTGTTCATAGGTATCTTGGAGAAAGCCTTTATTCACTTCCATGGCTTCAATTAAAACATGCTTTTATCTTAGAGAACCATAATGGATGATGTAAACTGATGATTATTTATTTCATTTCTGAGCATAATATTGGAAGAGTCATAAAATGGCTTCCCTTCATCAGAGGTGCGATGTGGCAAATATAGAGATGGCCGTGCAAACTCAGCTCAATCTTTCCAGCAATTTAACTGGGTGTCATTCATTGGATGCTGTCTCTGTGGAGCATTTCCCATAAGAAAAAGATGATTTTCTGTGATCTCCAATGCAGTGAAAACTATTTGGCTCAATTGTATCTTTTCCAGAGGTCCAGACCCAAAGAGAAATTACAAAAGAAATGTAAAAGCATTTTTGCTCCTTTTTGCTGGAGGGGTTTGCTTTAAACCTTATAATTTTACAAAAAAAAAAAACAAAAAAAAAACAATTTCCTTTAAGAGGCCATTCCCACTCAAAACAGTAGCATAATAAACTTGCCATAATCATACTATGTTTTGAATAATGAAAAAAAATCGCTACAATCTTATAAAGCAGAATGATTTGCTTTGTGATATTATTTATTTATTTTACTATAAAATACATGTTACAATTGAGATAAAATGGGTGTTTCTGGTTTAAGTTCAATGCTTGCTCCACAATTTGGTGAACCCAAAAGCAGATACTCTTATACTTTCAGAACAGGCAGTGTCATAAAGGTGACTATGCAGACATCCGAGTTGGACAGTTGGGATTCAAACCTCAGTTCTGCAGCTTACAGGCTAAATAAAATGAGGTAGTTTTTCTGTGCCTCATTCTTTTTCTATAAAGTAACAATAATATATAGGCATATCTTCATATAAATATACTTACACTCTGACATTGTTGTGTGTGTACGCTGATACATCAATCCCAATTATATTATATTCAGAAACTAGTAAATATCCAGTAGATTGGTCCACAGAACCATTGGAACCACTGGACTTTGGAGATTATAACCGGATACTGAGGAACTGAATTGAGCTGTTTGTCACCCATCTTCCAGAAGCACTATTCTAAGAGAAGGGCCATAATGACACTTCAGGTTCAAGTTCAACTCAAATCCCACATGTGATAATTCTCTGAAATATTTTTCTTTCTTCAGTGAACAGCCACCCAAGCAGCCCCTGTCACTCTTGCCAATCACCTTGTTCATGAACTAATTCCTTACTTTTATCTGAAGAAACTGATTATTAAGGTTTGATGAAAATGTGCTTCACCCTTTGTTTTCCTTCAACCCCAGAATCATGATTACTTCTTCTTTTCACTCTTATTTTCTGGCTTTTATACCCTAATACCCTTATCTCTATTTTGCTCCCAAACCTAGGTTAAGTTTCCTAATCCTGGTTTCCTCAATGACACCATAATGCTTGCTCCCCTGTTCGTGGTTCCAGTCAAAATAAACATTGCCAGCAAGAGCATGGCACATAATAACACAGCCAAAATGTCCGCCCTTCCATCCATAAAATCTCCAGTTCTTCTCTAATGATGGACACTTTAGTGTCCCTTTGTAGTATCAATAAAAGCCACTTATGTACTTGTGCTTACATGTGATTTTATAAAAGACATGCTCTCTTATGTTCTGATGTTCTCACTATCACCCTCTCAGTTGGTCTTTAAGATCACCATTGCCATCTACATATTTTTTTTTTGCTCTGGCTGAGAAAATAAAAACTGGCTGGAAATTCACAATACTCTGAAACATTCACAAAATACTTGACATTTAATTTTAATTGAATGCTAGTTTATGCTCAAATATTTTAAGCCGTAGAATACTCCACTGGTGACTGTTTCATACCACTATGATTTTCCAAATCTTTTTATTATTTATTTATTTGTTTGTTTGTTTGTTATTGTCTAAAGTTTTACATATGTCTCCTTTACCCAGTTGACCCCCTCCCCCATCCTTTCCAAGCCCGTGCAAGCTTCCATCATGCCAGTGTCTGCATCCATTGGTTATGCTAATATACATGCATATAAGTCCTTTGGTTGTTCTCTAACCACCCTGTCCCCTACCATTTGCCTCTAGGTTAATCTATTTTTGTTCATCAAATTATGTTGATCATTATAAACCATATATGAGTGAGATTTTATATGACATCATAGTCACACAATGTACAGATTTAGCATTTATCTTCCTTTTGAATCTCTATCATTATGAAATATCCTCTTTAGATTTACTTATGTATTAGGGCAGGCCTCTGTAATTGGTAAGACTCCATCAATTTCTGGCATACTCTGTTCCTAAGGCATTATCCTCTTTTGAGGGCTTGTTTTAAAATATTCAATTACATTTGACATACAAAATTACAGTGGTTGCAGGTATACAACATAGTTATTAAAATACCTTATTGTACCTATAGGAAATGATGTCTTATGAATCTTTATCACCTCATCACTGTAAGACTAAAGAATACTGAGTCTTGTCCTTCAGGGACTTCTTAGTTTAATATTTTATGATCCACAGCTTCAAAATTTGGTAAATGCTCTGAGGTAAAGACTGGGTATGTATTTAAGATCTCTGTTTTGCCATTTTAGCCACATATGAAGGTTAAAATGCCTCCTCTTTGTCTGTCCCCCAACTTTGTTTTGTGTGTGTGTGTGTGTGTGTGTGTGTGTGTGTGTGTGTTACCAGAATCATTCCTGGTCTCTCAGGCCCTAAATAGCCCCAAAATAAGTCGGAACAAGAGAAAACTAGCACTAAATTTCCATTGTCAACTCACCCCTTCCTTTAATGCTATCTTATCTAACCTCTCTTGTTCTCATGTTCCTTCCTTCATGGTAGTTGGCATTACTTTCTAATCACTTTGAGATAACGAATCATTTCACTCACCCTTTTGGATTCAGAAAATGTCTGGAACAGAAAGGACTCAGGTCTCCAATCTCGTCACTTTAGTTATCTATACCACCACAAATATTTCAGATGATTTAGCTCTGATCCAGCAGAAGACCTTGGCTAGGTCCATGCTTGGATCTACACCCCATGCCCAGTACCAGCAAATGTTTATATGAAAAAATAGACCCTACCTGTTGTCAGCTCACATGTGAATACCTTCCTTCTCCAGAGTCCCTGTTCATTTTAGTCTTCCCACTGTTTCCTCTTTTCTTGGACACTTTGAAGATACAGTTTTGGGAACTTATCTAGGCTTCTTTAGTGGTTGTCAGAGAAAGCATTTTCTTGCCAAGAATAACTACACCTAATACCAAAGCAGTTCTATCTTGTTTTAATGCACAATTTGTTCCATTTGTCCTCTAGTTTTCTTTCCTGTAAGTTAAAATTTTTATGTGATCCCACTTAACACAATCTCCGATACTCATGAAAATTATTTTTTTTTTCTGGCAAGGCTCACCTTCAGGTCTTCTATCTCAAATGTGGAATCAGCAATTCCACTAAGTCTGCTGGTTCTTTTAGTGAAGAATAGAATTAGGTCATTAGAAGTCAAAATCTGTGCACTGAGTTGTATTTCTGATTGTTTCATGAGACAGCCTGGAAAATTACACTAGAAATCCAATTGTTATGAAAAATTACCCTTTAACCGATTAATGCAAATTATTTCTAATTTAATTACAAATATTATAATAGAGTTTATTAAACTATTTTCTCTTTTCCAATAAAACTCAATACACTATTTGATGATATTATAATATACATTTAATTTATGAAATGTCCACTTTTTTCTTTATTTTAGTTCTTGGATTGCTGAAAACCAAATATTGACTCACTAATAGAAAGATGTGGATAGGAGGCCAGAAGGCTGGTCAACCTTAATTGCTCTGAAAGGTCAGAGCTAATCACTCACTGTTTAGTTGAAACATTGTTAGCTGAAGCAGCCTCTACTTATTTGTCTCATGTAAATTTCTTTTCTTGGAATTTTCTGCCTAAAGGTCATGAGTATATCCCATAGTCTTAATAAAAGGGATAGCAAGATCAAAGGAAGGCAATAGCCTTCTCACTAGAGGAAGGCTTCTACCTGGTCCCCCAATATCACAAAATTAATACTTTTCTAGTCTCTCTTTTCATTTGCATGAGGCCTCCTCCAGAAGCTATACCCTGAATGGGAACCCTGAACCACCTGGGACATGAAAGAGGTTCCCACATTGCATTAAATGTTCAGGGGATGCTTATAAGGTAAGGAAGTTAAGTAGATAACCATTGTGAAAATCACATTAGCATCAATTGTCCAGAAAACATAAAAAACCTTCTAGTCCCTTCCTAAAAACAAATATTTACTAAAAATTTCACTAACCTAGCAGGCATATATTTCATATAAAGCTACAATTAAGGAAACAGACCAATGTAAGTTTATAAAACAGACCAATGTAACATTTTGTTTTCATTTTTTTGTTTTCCTAAAACTCAAATTCTGTGACATTAATGTCATTATTTACTTAGTTAATTGCTCTGATATGATAAAATAACAAGCATTCATTTATCTCCCAAAGACAGTCAAATAATTTTAGTCCAGACTAGGTCCCCAGATTAAACTCACAAGTGCCAGGAAATAGAAATGCTACCTTCCTAGGCATTTACATTCCAAAAGAAATACCTATAAACCTGAGACATCTCTAGATTACCAGAGTAGGCAAAAGCAGGTTTATAGTTGTAATACAAATAAATAATATACTACATTATAAATAATAATATAAGAATAAACTGTCTTTTATGTACTGACAACTATAAACTTACTTTTGTCCGCCCCTATATAAAAACCAGAGCTAGCAAGCATTTATCTGGTCATTAGAAAGATGTGTTTACATTATAAAAAGATAGTGTAAGAACCGAGAATTGTATCCATCAAAGGAGCAAAGGATTTTTCATTCCTTCAGGAATATAGACATACATGCATTATATATATATATATATATATATATATATATATATATATATATATATATATATATTATGCATGCATATGCATATAAATATGTAAATGTATGTGTATCCTATATAATAAAAGTCTAATTGCCCAGTTGTCCAATTGTCCATTCAACCAATCAAAACATAATCTACACTAATAAAAAAGAAAGATGCAAATTGACTGTACCTTTGTGACACCCACTAGCCAATCGGGAGTGAGTACACAAATTAACCCAACAATGATGGCAGTTAATTTGCATATGCAGGTGCCGAGCTGCCAGAGGCAGGGCGGGATGCAGGCATTCTGCACCACCCCTGCAGTCTGGGCCTCTGGGCAGCATGGGAAGGCAGAAAGGAGGCTTTGGACCAGAGTGAAGGCAGAAAGATGGCTCCAGTTTAGAGCCAATGTTGAAAGGCCACTCTGGCCAGAGCAAAGGTGGCGCCAGTAGCCAAGGGAAGGAAGGGCCATTCTTGCATAAACCTTCATGCATCAGGCCTCTAGTATGCTAATAATATGCTAAGACTGCTCAACTGCTTTCTATGATGTACACTGACCAGCAGGGGACAGATACTCTAACTGGTCGGTTAACTTGCTCTTGGGTTCTGGTCAATTGGGATTGAGCAAGATGGACTGAACACACCCTGGAGCTCTCCCACAGTTCATTCCCAGCTGGCCAACCTCCCTTGCCCCTTCCTGGTCCCAATTGTGCATCAGTGGGCTCCTTTGGCATGGCCTGTGCCTCTTGCAATCTGGGATCCCTTGGGGGATTTCGGAGAGCCAATTTCAGCCCAATCTCACAGGCCAGGCTGAGGGATTCCACTGGTGCATGAATTTGTGCACTGGGCCTCTAATGTATATATAAACTGAGAAAATCTACTGGTTTTGTCCTTCATCAATAAAGTATCTGGCCACCTATGTAGGAGATTTTTTACAGCTGACTTTCATGATGTCTCTGATATCTGGGGCAGAAAGCATTGAAGCATTTACTATTTGCTGTATGGTTGATTAGGTAGAAATCTGTCTCTGATCCAGAACAAACTCAGTATGAATACAGAACAATTATACTTTTATTTGATAGTATATTTTATTTATAACTTAAAGTTTACATTATATTCAGGTACCCACAAATTAAGAACACATATAGGGCCTGGTCTATGGTCTCTACAGCACTGTATTGTGATGCAACTGGTCTAACACAAGGTTTCTCATTTGATCATAAGCCTAAATCCTGAGCTCATGAACTCATCTTTAAAACCCCTAACATCATTGAATTTGAGTGTGTGTGTCTGATATATGTTATATATATCATTAATACACATATATATTTACTCTGCACAGTATACCCATTTATCATCCTCAGAACTTTAGTAATTCAAAACATTATCACAGGTCACTTTTTTCCCACATAATGTTCGTGGACTCTATACCATGTGTCAGAGCAGCAAGACCACAGGTCTTCTGAGTCTGGATATTCTACTGAATTCTGCTTGACTACACCCAACGTCAGGGCAAGTTCCTTCTCAAACCCTGCTCGCTATACACATTTGGGTTTGAGCTCTTCTGGCAGGGACTAGACCTTCTTGGATGCCAGGTCTTAGATGGAGAAGCCATGCGAATTTATGGGTATATAAGAGAGTCTTTATTGTAGAACCAAGACCTAGTGGCCATGTAGCCATCAGACAAAAGTGTTCTTCACAATAAAATCCCATACAAGCAGTTTCACATTGGCTGGTTAACAAATACATCTCTCCCACAAAGCAGCAGTAGACTCTGTACCCACAGCCATTATTTAAGCAGCTGCATGCTTCCTCTGGACCTATGCCTCACATAACAGTGACACTTGAGCTCTCCCTTCAAGTTATAGCCTCAGTAGCATCTCCAGCCCCTCTAATCTCTCTTAGCCTTTTTTCTCCTGTATCTGCCTTTTCTCCCCAGCATATTGGCTTGTCAGTAACTTACTTTAATACTCTTTAGACAAAAAAGGCACCTTTCCAATCATTATATCAATCATTTTTGCTACAGAAAAACAAGTGTGCACAGTGTTCTTTGAGATTGTTGTTTTGGCACCTGCATATGGTATCTTAGTCTTAAAAATTCTGATTAAGATTCCCATGTTCAGAGTTGCCTTGTCTGTCCAGCATACTATCAATAATATCTTTCATACTCTGAGTTTCCTTGATTATATGATGACTTTGGCATGGTTCTCACACCATGCTACTATCATCCACTTACTTCCCAGTTCAGATGCTCTCAAAGTTATACTCTTTATTTAATTTAAACTATTTCATTATTTATAGCCCTGAAAAGAAATGATCATATAATTCCATAAATCCTCTATTGTATTTTTAAACTAAGAATGTCATCTTCCCCTAAAGAAAATTATAGTAGGAGGAAAGTCAACCAAAATAGTAGTTGTAGTGCTTTGGGACCATTTTAATTTTTAAATATAGTAACACTAGAAACAAAGACACTCATAGTTATCAATTGCTTAGGCATGGATAGGACAAATATTTACCTATTCTACCTGGCCTGGCCTCACATAGAACCACATCTGTTTAAGGAAACTAGAGATTTCCTTCTGTACATTTTATACATTTATTTATTTATTACTGTCAACTGAAGGTGTTTATTTCCTGTGAAAATAAAGTAAAATTTTTCAAGACTTCTTTAAACTTGATTTGATCTAATTTTCTTCCACTCTGATCCTTACCAGATATTCCAATAAAGAAATTCTCAGATCCAGTTTGATTTTAATATTCATTGTCACCTAAATGTACCAAAGGAATTGCTATATCCACATTTTCTCACTAGAGGCCTTTCATGCACTGGGCAGGGGGTATCCCTCAGCTCAGCCAGCATCCTCTCCAATCTGGGATCTGGCCTAAATGGCAGTCAGACATCCCTTTCACAATCCAGAACTGCTGGTTCCCAACCATTTGCCTGCCTACCTGTATGATCATCCCTAATTGCTTCTGCCTACCAGCCTGATGACCCTCTAACCACTCCCCTGCCAGCCTAATTGGCGCTAAACTACTCCCCTGCCAGCCCGATTGCCCCCTAACTGCCTTCCCCTGATAGCCTGGTCACCCCTAACTACTCTCCCCTGCTGGCCTAGTCACCCCTAACTGTCCTCCCCTGCAGGCCTGGTCCCCACCAACTGCCCTCCCCTGCAAGTCTGGGTCTTCTCCAAATTCCCTCCTCTGCCATGCTGGTCACACCCAACTGCCCTCCTCTGCAAGGGCTGATCACCTCCAACTGCACTCTCTTGTAGGCCTGGTCCTTCCAACTTCCCTCCCCTGCTGGCCTGATTGCCCACAACTGCCCTCCCATGCTGGCCATCTTTTGGCGGCCATCATGTATCCACATGGGGCAGCCATCTTTGACCACATGGGGGTGGCTATATTGTGTGTTAGAGTGATGGTCAATTTGCATATTACCCTTTTATTAGATAGGATATAGTTTCTCTCATCAATTATACCTTCCTCCATTTTCTTACATGTTAAACTTTATGTTTTAGAAACAAATTACATTGAACATTTGAACTTTTACTTTTGCAGTACCCATTTCCCTTTGATCTTCTGGATGAATCTATATTTTCCTCAGGAAATAAACTCTCACTTCTTGTAAAAGGCACCATCCTCTGATACATTAACCTGAGGAAGGTACTGGGCTCTGTCCCTTCCATCCACATGTCCCATTCCCCTGACCATAATTTAGTGATGATAACACAACTCAAGTTAGTCCAATCAGACATATCCCTGGAAGTTTAGCTAGGAAATCTGGAGGAAATATTTTCTCTTTATTTCTATGGACTTATGCCCCAAAAGATAAGGGATGAAACATGGGCAAAGCCTGTTTGGTACAATGACAGTGAAGAGGTATGCAGAGAAAAAATCTGAGAAGAGAAAAAAAAAACAGTGAATATGAAAGAGAGAGAGATACCTTAGGTCTTGAAGGCATAGTAAGAGACCTAGAAACCAGCCTTGCTGGAAGCAATTTTCTTGCTTAAACACTTCAATGTCCCATATCCCTTTCCCCTAACCCAAACTTTTAGGAGGAACAATTCTTGAATGATGTACAGCCTTATCAAATTCATATCACATAAGAACAACATATATTTTAAACTTACAAAATCAAGATTGCAATTTTGTTCTTACAGTATAACTTTTTTAGAGACTGTCTTAAAACATAAATACATAATAATCCATTGAAATGATTACATTATAAAAGAAGGAGACATAATAGATTTTGCCTTTTCTCTCATGGTTCAGAATTCCAACTGTATAATTTTATTAATCTATTCCATACAAGCATATTTCATATTACTTTTTAGTATTAAATTAATATTTATTTCAGATTAATTTGTGGATGAGTGTATTTTATATTTTTCAAGGATTATTATTTATTTAGTGTTCTTCAAAATTACAATAAATATCACAATTCTAGGTACAAAAACTGAGACCTTAAAGGAAATTATTTCATGTTTCATGTTATAGAGTAAATAGTATTCCTTAAAGAGAAAAAAGTGTTTTATATAAGTAGGATAATTAAAAAGCAAAAAAAAAAAATGAATCTTTTTTTTTTAAAAATATATTCTAGTCATGAAAATGATAAAAGAACATAGAAGCTTAATTTCTATTTCAATAACAATTCCACTTGCACTGTTTCTTAAATTAATATAAGATATAAAATTTTTGCTGTTTTGATTTTTAGTCCTATAATCTATGTTAAATTACTTCATTAGTCTTAGTAATAGTAACGATTGTATCATAGGTATGATTATTTGAGAAATTATCTACTTAAAGTATTTCCCTTTCTCTGTCAGTGACAAAAAAGACAGATTATTTAATTATACTATACTTCATAAAATTTTCATCATTATAATACAAATGAGCATTTAGATAGGTATATAGATCCTATTACCTGATTTAAAAAAAAAAGTCATGTAACTTCTAGGAGCTACTGTAAATATTTTATATTCTAACAATAAGATTTTTTCCTATGTACATTAACTTCTTTTACTGTACTTGAGGCAATATTTTCATTGTTCCCTAAATAAGAATATGAGAAAATACATTATATTCAGCAACAAGCCTAGACAGGATTAAGTTTGACTAATGAAGTGTTCTGTAAAAAATGCATTTCTTTAGTGGTCCCAATTCTCCACAATAAAATATTACTTCAGTTATGATTTAGGACCCATTAAGTTGAGTCACCTCCTATGACAATATCAGTAAAAGAACTTTTAGTAATACATATTTTTGATTATTTTCAGAGAGGGAAAGAGAAAGCGAGAAACATCAATGATGAGAGAGAATCATTGATCGGCTGCCTATTGCATGCTCCACACTGGAGATGGAGCTCAAAACCCAAGCATGTGCCCTGACTGGTAATTGAACATGACCTCCTGGTTCATGGGTCAATACTCAACTACTGAGCCACACCAGTTGTTGCAGTAAAGGAATTTTTAAATAATTTATAGAGTCATCTAAAACACTAGAATATGATGATTAGGCTTACACAAAATCAAAAAACTATACGTATATAATTTGCTCCACAATTAAAGCATAAAATAATTGAAAAGCTAAAATAATTATAGGTAGCTTATCTTAACTATGTAAATGCATTTTCTTCACAGTGCATTTGTGGAGAAGCACTAGACTGGGTTGGAAAGCATGTAAGGAGGATATTCTGAGAAAAGGGAAGTGTGTGGGAGGTCGCCTATCTTGTTTATTAGAATTCGGACTTAGGTGAGACTTACGGGAGTGTCAAAGGCAGTGCCCCTAATTATTCTTTGTCCTTTCCTGCATAAGTCTGTGCATATGCAGATTCCCAGGTATTTACTGGAATCCTTATCTTAATCCCTGGATGCCCTTGCCTAGAGGACAATGTAAACACATGTGTCCTCCCAAGATTACTCCCCTACTGATTGTATTGAAAGATAAAAATTCCAATAAAAGCCTAACAAGGTAGGCAATCCAGGCTGCCTGGCTCCTTCAGCCACGCTATCCTCTTAGTCCCTTTTTCACAGCAAAGGTTGTGTCAGAGTAATCCATTCATCTGCTGCTCAGGAGCTGCTGGTCAGCCCCCGCATGTATTTAGTATGCAGTAGGTGCTTTCCTGATGTGTCAGCATATAGTAGATGCAGCAAAGTAAACATATCTTTTTAGAATGTCAATTCAAGAACATCATTCTGTCCCATAGGGAACATCTTTCTGGGATATAACTTTTTTCCAGAAAAATCTTAAAACCTATAATCAGTAATTATTTTAAACTACTATTAATTTCACCTAAATTTTTCAACTTTAATTTATTTTTAAATATATATTTGAGTACTACAAATTTCATGAGATTTTAAAAAATTTTGGTCCTATTTTTGCCCTTTGAGACAAATATTTTTTTAAAAAAGTATATTTTTATTAAGAAGAAAGGAGAAGAAGGGATAGTGTTATGCCCAGATTTCAAGATCCCCAAAAACCCACCAGGAAGGAGCCTAGCCCAATGTAAAAGCAAGAGAACCTTTATTCATGTTAGCATGAGCTCCTGTCTCTGACAATCTCTGGCGCAGCAGAGAGAGAGAGAGAGAGAGAGAGAGAGAGAGAGAGAGAGAGAGAGAACGCCCGAGAGCAAGCGAGCTCTGATGGGACAAAGGCTTTATAGCAGTGGGTGGGGGAACATTCAAGGCCCCTGTCAATTGGTCAGGGAGCAGGATCAGGGGTCTGGTTACGCAGGGGTACTGTACAGTTTGCCTAATTTGGGCTGAGTCCACTTCTCTGCATTCCTATTGTCAGGTTTGTGCAACTGTTACATTCCTGCGGTTTATGGGGAGGGGCAGCAGGGAGAGTTGCAAAAGGACGGGTACAGAACAAAGGAAACATCATGACAGTAACAAAAAGAACTTCATGGAGTCGATCTAATTTAGCTCTATCAATAGAAATATCAATGATGAGATAGAATCATTGATTGGCTTCCAACTGCATGCTCCCCACTGGGGATTGAGTCTCAAACCTGGGCATGTGATCTGACCAGAAAATGAACTTTGATACCCTGATTCATACACTCAACATTGAATCATACCACTTGCTAAAACATATTTTTAATGATATTTCTACAGCAAACTATCTTGAAAGTTAGAGTTAGTGTCACCTTTAAAGCAAAGAGCAGATATGCTTAGGCAATGATAAAAGATTTGGGTGTCCAAAGCTCAGGACTCCTGAAACTCAGAAGTCCTGCCCTGTAACACACAACATTGCATATACATTGTATCCAAGCCCTTTCTGTCACCTTTGTCAACTTGGAGAGAAAAGAAAGTTGACAGAAATAAGTAGATGTACATATTGCTTGATCTGATTTGAAATATAAAGTTCTTTACCATTGATTTAAGAGTTGAAGGTCTTCTGCCTGCATTGATAAAAATTAGAACAGGCTAACTTGTTACCTTTTACATTGGGTAAAATCTCAGCACTTTCACAGTTCTTGACAATTCTGCAATAAAGGACAGAATCCAAACATACATGGTTATCTGGGAAAGGAAAGAAGAGGGCTCCATTGGCAGGTTAAGATATATGAGAAGACTCCCCATAATCTGGGTATCAGTAATCTTGACTAAATTGTGGGTGAGGCAGCTGTGAAGTAAGTCACCCACTGTGCTACTTTCCAATGAAAGTTCAGAGGCAAAGAGGTACAAGGTAGGATTGAAACAGCTGCTCCAAGGATGTTTTGATTGTTATTTCTTTTCTGTGTTGGGAGAAGGATAGATATCTTCATGATGTGATCTAGCATGTTCCACAGCTTCAACTAAATTGCAAGGTGAGTGTGAAGAGAGTGACCCCACAGCTGAAACAACTGGTATCAGCAATGAGGACCTTGATCTTCAATGCAAATATTTGGGTGGACCAAATATTAGGCATTTATTTGGTTGGCCAGCTAGTAAATAGTATTTTAAAACCATAAAAACAAATAAATGAAGAGGTTTGCTTTTGAGGGGAGAGCTGTTTTCTCCTTAAACACCTTCTACTTTGACTTCCATGCTTTAAAGCGAAAGATCATTAAAGTTGGGCTTGAGGTAGGCCTGTTCTCAAGTAGGCCATACACATCTGTGGGAACCCTAATCAAGTACACCAGATGTTCAAGACCAATTTGAGTATGGGAGCCCTGTCCAGAGTATGCTGGATGCTATATTCAGGTACAAAATCAAGGACACAGTGATTGTACTGTATTCACTGCGCAACCATGCTTTCTGTAACCCAAATATTGTTGCCACTATTTGGCAAGGAGCCTCTTTTGTTTAAGTTAATATAAAGGTATGTTACTAACCAGCCAGCATGCAACTGCTTGGTATGCCTCCTGTGTTAGCTACTGTATTAACAAGGGCTACTATGTTTGTGCAGCTACTTTATAAGGCTACTTTGAAGAACTGTTTTCTCTAATGGCTACTTGGTTTATAATAAAGCCTCTCCTATATGCCTATGGCTTCTCATATCTTCTCCATCTTCTAATATCTGGCATCCATAGGGGGTATAGTTCCTGGCAGAGAAAGACCTGTGAACCCCACAACATCCATCCATGTATGCTTGGAAACTTCGAGGAAAAAAGGGATTTGAACTTCTATGGTTATGTTGGAAAGAGTATCTACCTGGTTCCAAGGAGGAGTAAAAGGTGCTAATTTAGGTAATTTCATAGAAGGTAAGACAAGATAATCTGACTGTATGGGTAGAGTCATTTGATTAATTTACTGCTGTGGCTACATTGAAAAATTCAACAATTAAAAATAATGATGTTAATATTAGCTAATATAAGCATAATTTCTTATATAAAATATTAGAGGCCCAGTTTACAAATTTGTGCATGAGTGGAGTCTCTTGGCCTGGCTGACAATCACAGCCAATTGGGCTTCGGGAAGTTGGCTGGCCAGGGGAAGGTTGGCTACCGGAGTGCACTGATCACCAGAAGGCAGCTCCTGTGTTGAGCATCTGCTCGTTGGTGGTCAGTGCACATCATAGCAACTACTCATTCAGTCATTCAGTCACTTAGGTTATTATAGTATATACGGCCTGGTACATCAATTCATGCACCAGTGGGGTCCCTCTGCCTGGCCTGGGAATCTGGCCAAAACTGGCTCTCTGACATCCCCAGAGGCGTCCTGGATTTCGAGAGGACACAGGCCAGGCCTAGGGAACCCACCAGTGCAGGATTGGGGCCAGAGAAGGGTGTGTGAGGTTGGCCAACTGGAGAGGGATCATGGGAGGGCTTCAGGGCTGTCCAATTGTCTTCCTCAGTCCAGATTGGCCAGACCCCAGCAGCAAGCTAACCTACCAGTCAGAACGTCTGCCTCCTAGTCATTAGTGCACGTCATGTTAGCAGTTGAGCTACTTTAGCATATCATTAGCATATTATGCCTTGATTGGTTGAACAGCTGACTAGATGACAGGACACTTAGCATATTAGACTTTTACTAGCATTATATAGGATTTCCTATATTAATAACCTCAGTTAAATAATGCATTCAGTGAATGTTTTATGACTCTCTATAAGAGTATACTGCTGATATTGTAAGGACATTGTGTGTGTATATCAATACCTAGTACCAGTAGGAACTTAACAGAACATCTGTTGAATTGATTTGAAGTAGAGTGAGGTGAAGCAGAATTCATTAAAGCTTCTTATATAAAGGAGCTCATAATGTATTGGGTAAGAAGAAACTGTCAGAGATTAAACATACCTCCATCACAATGAATATATGTTGAAGTTCTATGGAAGAAAAACTCAAAAATCAGTAATTATTTAATTGCAAAGGTCAATAAATATCCAGATGATAGCAAAAATGGTTCTAAGAAAGTATTTGTGACTCTGAAGATAATGAATGTTGAGAGAGGGAAGACAATTTAAATGACACCACCTCTAATCCAAATGTCTAATATTAAATTTTCTAGCAGCTTGAAATGCATCCTGTGATCTGAAAACCACTTGATTTGCACTGTATAATAATATATATTTGGATAGTAAAGATAGCAGGATTTAGAAAATATCTAGCCCTAATCAGTTTGGCTCAGTGGATAGAGTGTCAGCCTGCGAACTAAAAGGTCCCAGGTTCAATTCCAGTCAAGAGCATGTACCTTGGTTTTGGGAACATCCCCAGTGGGGAATGTTCAGGATGCAGCTGATCAATGTTTCTCTCTCATTGATGTTTCTAATTCTCTATCCCTCTCCCTTCCTCTCTGTAAAAAATCAATAAAATACATTTAAAAAAAAAGAAGAAGAAAATGTTCTAGTCACAAGCAGTTTGAATGAAACAGTGTGGAGAAAATGTTTTTTTTGTGTGTGAGGATATATAAATGAAAACCCATTTTTTCCCTAAAATATTTGATCTGAAGGAACTAGAATTTTCAGAAAACTCTATTCAAAGTAGGATGTAAAATTAAAGTAATTAATGGGATATAAGACAATTTTAAAATGCAAATCAAATACCTACTATACGATACAGAAATGAGGACATTTTGTTCTCTCTTTCATTGAGTTATTTAAGTCACAGATATTTTGAATTAATCAAGGTAACAGGCTAAAATTTGTTCTACATGTTTTATAGTCTTTGCTTTTGTTATGGAGTATAAACTCATATGATTCTAAAACTATTCTAATCCAGCTAACTTTTTTTGGGAAAAAAAAAAAAAGGCTCCTCCAGAGATGTTCAGAATTGGCATTGGTAGAACCAGAAGATAATTAGATTTGCAAATGTTTAATAGTGAAATCACTCTTCCCAAATGATTAAACTCAACCTTGGAAAAGAGTTTAGGTCAGTTATTAATTTAATTAGAGCAAGTAGCTCATCCCTAATGTTTTAGAACAGCAAACTCATTAGTCAACAGAGCCAAATATCAACAATACAAAGATTATAATTTCTTTTGAGAGCCAAATTTTTTAAACTTAAACTTCTTCTAATGCCACTTCTTCAAAATAGTCTCTCCCAGGCCGTGGTATTTTGTGGAAGAGCCACACTCAATGGGCCAAAGAGTCACATGTGGTTCATGAGCACAGTTTGCTGACCACTGTTTAGAACATTAGTATGCTCCTAAAATTAAATGCTGGGTTTATTAATTGAGAAGAACTTTAAAAGAGGCAATACTGTATAATACAATGTGAACTTTCCAGTTTTCTGCTCACCTCAAAGCTCAATGGAACATTCTTAGAGTAGAAATAAATTTTCCAGTTACACTACATTGACCAAACACTATAAAAATTGAAGATTTGCTTAATTAAGTCAATTGTAGCATTAAATACCTCATATTAAATTAGTAAGCAATAAAAACAAGCTTAATTTCTAATGTTTTCTGTTTGGGGCAAGAATTATTAGCCTGCATGAATGTTGTTTTTTTGTTATTAAAAATTAGCAGACCTATAAAACTCAAAAATATTATTATAGAATCTGATATTTGATTGACAAGTATAACTTTATTTTGAAGATTTAGATAAACATTTTTATTATCTCTTCAAAAGATTCACATAAGTATAGTTGAGACCTGATTTTTATTTTTTAATATCACATTTAATAAATGGCTTTTGTTCCCCATTATAAATCAGATTATTCAATGTAAAGAATCAGTGCTCAGAAATCACTAAGTAAATTCTGATGCACTGCTTAATATTTTATCTAAGCAATAGGCTTTTATTATCTTAATCTTATCATCAATCAAACCATTCTACTTACCCAGTCTATATTATAGTAGTCTCCCTTAGAAATAGTAGCTATATTAAAAATATGTTATTTTATTAATCTTTGTGAATAGATTCTAAGCTACTTTAGGATAATGGATCATCAAGCTAAACTTGTATCATTTTGAGTTCCCAGGACATAGCTCAGCATCTGGAATCAAGTAAGTGTTCAATAACTGTTTGATGAATTAAATTAAATAGAAAAATAGAAGCAATCTAACCAGAAAATTCAGAGACAACATCTGTTTTTGTGTAGCCCTTTTCTAAACTCAGACCATTTGTAATGATGATATAAACTCCTTCTTCTAAACTTTGGGTGATTGTACACTCTAATATTAAGTCAAAGTTAAGTATTTCAGTGGTTGCCAAACCGCTGCTTGCAAGCCACATGCAGCTTTTTGGCCCCTTGAGTATGGCTCTTCCACAAAATATCACAGCCTGGGCAAGTCTATTTTCAAGTGGCAGTAGAAGAAGTTTAAATTTTAAAAATTTAGCTCTCAAAAGAAATTTCAATTGCTGTACTGTTGATATTTGGCTCTGTTGACTAATGAGTTTGCAGACAATTGCTTGTCTCCATATCTGTGGGACCCCATTTCTTAATTTTAGAATATAAAAATTTAGTGTGGTTAGTGTTTAGATATGACTTCATATATTAATATATTACCTGTCAATATTACATAATTTTATGTGGTATAGAAGGAGAGTATCTAACTTTAACTCTGTCTCAAATATAAAGATTCTATTGGTTGGTTGATTGATTGATGGATGAAGATCATACTATATTTTTATAATTTGCTTTAAAGGACATTATTATAAAATTGCTAATCACATTTGCAAATACTAATTGGAATAAGAGAACTAGTGGTCATCTTTGTTTTTGTAATTTATAATTTTATTTTTAAAATAAATCTTTATTTTTTGAAAGTAATACATATGACCTTTTTTCCTCCCATTCACCCCTCCAGCCCTCCCACATGCCTCATCCCAGATCTTCAGAACCCTATTGTCTATGTCCATGGGTTATGCATATACTATGCATATAAAGTCTTTGGTGATTACCTCCAACCCCCTCTTCCCCACCTTCACTCTGAGATTCCACACTTGGTTCCATGCTCCCATGTTTCTGGATCCACTCTATTCATCAGTAGGTTTTGTTACTTAAATTTCACATATGAGTGAGGTCATGTGATACTTAATCTTTTTCTGACTGACATATTTCCCTTAGGATGATGGTCTCCAGGTCCCCCCATGATGTCATAAAGCGCAAGAGATTTTTTTTTACGGCTTCATAGTATTCCAAAGAATAAATGTACAATAGCATTTTTATCCATTCATCTACTGGTGGACACTTGGGCTGTTTCCAAATCTTAGCTATTATAAATTGTGCTGCTATCAGCATAAGAATGCATACATTCTTTTTGATTGGTGTTTCAGAATTCTTAAGATATATACCTAGAAATGGGATCACTGGGTCAAATGGCAGTTCCATATTTAATTTTTTAAAGGAAACTCCATATTGTTTTCCATAATGGCTGTACCAGTCTGCATTCCCACCATCAGTATATTAAGGTTCTCTTTTCTCCACATTCTCCCAAGTATTTGTCATTTGTTGATTTGTTGATGGTAGCCATTTTGATAGGTCTGAAGTGATATCTCATTGTACTTTTAATTTGCATCTCTCTGATAACCAGTGAATTTGAGCATTTTTTAAATATGTTTCTTGGCCTTTTGTATGTCCTCTTTGGAGAAGTGTCTATTTAGGTCCTTTGCCCAATATATAATAAATAAATAAATAAATCAGTTTTTTTTAAAAAATATTCTTTGTTGTTGAAAGTATTACATATGTCTCCCTTTTTCCCCCAGTGACTCCTTCCACTCCTGTCCTCCATCCTCTGACCCAGGCCTTCAGCACCCTATTGTCTGTGTTCATGGATTATGCATATATGTATACAAGTTCTTTGGTTGATTACATCCCACCCACTCACCCTCCTCCACCTTCCCTTTGAAAATCTACACTCTGTTCATTTTTAAATTAGATTGTATCTCTTCTTTTTGTTAAATTATATGAGTTCCTTATATATTTTGGATATTAAACCTTTATCTGATGCATCAATGCCAAATAAGTTTTTCTATACAGTGAGCTCCCTTTTTGTTTTGTTGATAATTTCATTTGCTATGCAGAAGCTTTTTATTTTGATGTATACCCATTTGTTTATTTTCTCCTTAGTTTCCTTTGTCTTAGGAGATGTATCCATAATCATTTTGCTACATGAGATGTCTGAGATTTTGCTGCCTATGGCTTCTTCTAGGATTTTATGGTTTCAGACCTTAAATTGAAGTATTTTATTGATTTTGAGTTTATCCTTGTGTATGGTGTAAGTTGATGATATAGTTTCATTTTTTTTGCATGTATTTGTCCAATTTTCCAACACCCATTTATTGAAGAGGCTGTCTTGTCTGCATTGAGTGTTCTTGCCTCCTTTGTCAAATATGAATTGAGCATAATGGCTTGGGTGAATTTCTGGGTTTTCTGTTCTGTTCCATTGGTCTATATGTCTGTTCTGTGTCTCCTGGTTTTCTTAGGATAACACTGATTTTGTCATTATATAAACCTTGCCTTCATTATTTAAAAAATTCAGTTTTCATTTTGCTTCATTGAGATATATTTAGGTTCTAGTCTTTTGATAATAAAAACCAACCAAGTGTCACAAACATGTTGTTTCCTTGATTTTAGTTTATTTGCTGTACGTATGGTTAGTATTTATTTTTTAGAAATTTGTTTTCTCAAGGATATTTCTAAGAAGTGATAAAATAAGTGTTACATAAAATAATTATGTAACATGGAATATGTACTAATTGTTGCTGTAATGGCAGTCATATAACAATATATAAATGTATCAAATTAACTGGTACACTTTAAATTTATACAAAGTTTATTTCAAATATATTTCTAAAAAAGTGAAAAACTATAATTATTCTTTGATTTAATGATTTAACTTAATAAAAATCTCTGCTGAATCATTTTTCATAGGCAATATTTTGTGCTCTTTCTCTCTAATGAATATGTCATAACTGATAAAATAAGGAGTACTATTTCTACTGAAAGCACTTTTTTTCTTTTCTTTTTTTTTATCAAACCCAAGTACTGTAGTGTACTCTTTCTGGTACCTTAGGGAGGAGACTCAAATGAGCAGGTACTTCTTTTGCTCATTCTTATCCCTCTCAGAGAGCGCTCCTTCTCTGTCTCTGGGCATTCCTGAAGTTTGTGCCTCTGAGTGCAATATAAAAGCAACTGAGAACATAAGGGGAAGAGTGTAGTCATTTAATCAAGCAACAGATTGTTTCTGATCTTCTACTCAGTACCTGACAATAGAGGTATATCAGTGAATAAAATAGACAAAAACCCAGCCTTCAGGGAGCTTTTTCTATATGCTTTGCTGGCCTGTACCACTTTCTGTGATAATGGAAATGCTCTATATCTGCACTGCCAATAAAGTAGCTAGCCACTCGCCTATTGTGGCTACTGAGCACTTGAAATATTGCTAGTCTGACTAAATATTAAATTTCTAATTTTATTTAAAGAAACGAATTTAAATCTCCACAGGGGGCTAAGAGTTTCTGTAATGCACAGCAAGATCCTGTAGTGTTTTCCTGTATGTTTAAGGGGGTGGTGTGAGATAAGGGGGAGTTGCATGAAGATGGCATTAATTAAAATGAACGAAGATGGGAAAGGTCAAAAGACACCTGTTATTTCAGACTTCCTAGTTGTTTTCAAGACTTAAAGTCTGATTAAAGTAATTCTGAAAGCCAAAAGATATATGAGTGCTTGAAATACATAATTAAGCTGCAAAATTGTCTTCTTACTGATAGGTAATCATGTTGATGTTACAATTAATGCCTAACTACCAGTTAGTGTCCATATAGGAAAGAATAATTATGAACTGTCATTTATTAGGGACTTTTACTGTTTCATTGTCAAAACTAATTGCCTGGAGTAAGATGTTCTTCCATGATTAATAAATACAAGGCCAAATCTTTGAAGGCTATTCTGTTACCCAGGCAAATGCTTAAGATTCTGGCAGGAGTGAATGCCAGCTAATAGCCATATTTTGTGCTCTGACTGCACAGGCGATACCTTAGTATCTCATTGAAGGACAGTTTGTTGAATTTGGGTTATTCAATAGATGGTCATACTTCAGTGTTATATCAAGATAGTTAAATGAATTTGGGGTACTCAATAGATGGTCTAACCAATGCCACTTTTTCTATAAAGATGCAATCCTTTTCAAAAATAGTCTTCTATTATCCGAGCACTGCTTTTATTTTTGAAACTTTAGCTAATCTATACATATAAAAGCCTAAGTGACCAAGCAACCAAACAACTGAATGGCAGGTTGACTGGTTGCCATGATGTGCACTGACCACCAAGGGGCAGATGTGCAATGCAGAGCTGCCTCCTGGTGGCCAGTGTGCTCCCATAGCTAGTCCCTCCCCCTGGCTGGCCGGCTCCCATCAGCTTTTACTGGGACTGGGAGAGACAGCCCCAATCAGTCCCAGGCCAAAGGACCCCACCCTTGCATGAATTCTTGCATCAGGCCTCTAGTATGAATTAATACAATAAATAATACAATAAATAATGTGGATTTATTGTAAGAAACCTAACATCTTCCTTGTGCAGATTGTGGTGTGTTTACTACATTATTCAACTACATATTCACCTTAATTCAACCCGAGATTTTTGTTTGCTTGGCAAGGCATCCAACAGCATTCAGCAGCAAAGTGGATGCTGTCACCCATCTCACTAGTTATAATTCCCTTACCCTTCTTCTGAGTTTCCAAAGCTTTTTTCATTCCTATTTAATACTTTAAGCAAACTCTGCTATTAGAATATTTTTGATGCCTATTTGTTCCATGTAACAATTTGAGGACTACGATTAATACCAAAAAGTAAAAATTGTTTCCAGACCAGCAATTCAATACAAACTCAATGAATAAATAAATGAGCAAATGAACAAATGAATCCCATGAGGAAATGGAAGCCCATTTGAATCTTCCACATTGTGTCTTTCTATAACAAACATTGAAGCATAACTAACTTTGTATAATTTTTTATAACCAATGAATTATTGCACTGTTCAACAGAAAAATAAACAGAAACCCAATCCAACAATTAAAAATGACATTCCTGGCCCTAGCTGGTTTAGCTTAGTGGATAGAGTGTTGGCCTGCAGAGCGAAGGGTCCAAGTTTCAATTCTGGTCAAGAGCACATGCCTGGGTTGCAGGGTCAGTCCAATGTGCAGGAGGCAGCCAATCAATGATTCCCTCATCACTGATGTTTCTATATCTCTCTTCCTCTCCTTTCTTCTCTGAAATCATTAAAAATATAATTTAAAAAAATGGTTTCCTCTAACAGTGACAAGTATTATTCAAATTTTAATTATTACTAGTGTTTTGTAATAGTTGGTGTGAAAATATAGATAGATTCCCTTTGCAACAAGACGTCATAACTCAAATTTAAGAATAATTTTCTAAACTGTTATCCATTACTCCAAGGCCCAGTGGCAATAAAAATAAAAAGCACTATATGTAATTTAAAAAATGGAAGGTAATATGTGTATCCACTTAGAATATATATATTGCCTTCTAAGTATTTCTATATATTCTCAGCACATATATATTTTGAAACTTCTTTCTGAATACAAAGATGCATATAAAGAAAATTTTCTGCATTCCTGTACCATATTTTTTTTTCTTAAATCATTTTAGGATCTCCAAAAGTCTCCAAGACAAAATTACATATATAAGACTTTGTAACTAGGGTAGTGTAAAGCCTCCAAGTAAAAGTTAGATGAATCATGAATGTACAGCC
Source organism: Lasiurus borealis (assembly GCA_004026805.1). Lineage (NCBI taxonomy): Eukaryota > Metazoa > Chordata > Mammalia > Chiroptera > Vespertilionidae > Lasiurus > Lasiurus borealis. The sequence continues at coordinate 7,253 of PVJN01005954.1, read as the reverse complement.
TTGGGATGCTATTAGCCACTCCCCTCCACAGCAAGGCTTCTGTGTCAAGGACATCTGAGCAATGTCCTCCCACCATTGCTGCAATCTTCAACGACCAAAACTATTTCCTCTTATGGTATTTCAATAAGTATTATTATAGAATCCCATATTAGGACTGTTGCAGATTAAAGGGGATTTATTAGATATAGTAAAAGTTAATTTGTCTTTCTTGTTTGCATACTGATCTTAATAAGACAGTTTAAAAAGCCATAAAAACATTTGGGGAACAATTGGTAATATTTGAATCTGTATAGAATAGTAGATGATCTTCAGGAATTATTTTTAACATTTTTGAATTAGTATTATTGTGGTGATATAGGAAATGTTCATATTTATGGATAAAATGTCATGATATCTTTACTTACAAATAAATCAGCAAAAATGTAATGAAATAAGTCCAAATGTTAACAGTTATTAAATATTTTATTATTATATGTGTGTTTATTGAATATTTTCTCTACTGTTATGTATCTTTATATATTTTCTAGTTTAAAAATAGAAACCAATGCGTACTTTTAAAATATATTTAAACAAAAAGAAGAAAATGTGTACTACTCCTTATTCTTAGTAAATTTAGCATAAAGATATTACTAAAGATATTATTTCATCTATGAATGAAAGCTATTTTTGACAAGAATTTACTTTCAGAATTATATAGTTCATTACAATGAAATTACTTCTAATATGCATGGCCCAGACATCAGGGGATCCACCTCTCTAACATGTTTTTTTTTTTTTACATAAATAAATACTTATTGTGAAAACTTTGTTTAAAATTCTAATTTTTTTCTTTATTGATTAAGGTATTATATATGTGTCCATATTTCCCTCATTGCTCCCCACCCCCCAAATTCTGCCCTCACCCTCACCTTCTGTTATCTGCGTCCATCTTGCATGCATACGAGGCCTTTAATTAATCTTTCCACCTTACCCTCACCCTCCACTCTCTTCCCTCTGACATTTGAGCATCTGATCAATGCTTCACGGTCTCTGGATCTATTTTGTTCATCAGTTTATGTTGTTCATTGTAATACAGAAATGAGTGAGATCATGTGATGTTTATCTTTCTCTGACTGACTAATTCCCCCCTCCATTTTTTTTATTAATGCATCTTTAAGCAATAAACATTTACTGATATGTGAGTGGTGAACAAATTGGTAGGTCCTATATCTCCTGACTAAAGAACTATAGCTTTCATTTTTTGCGATTACCTCTTTGGTTTCAGCATTATTCTATTTAACATATAAATGCTCTCAGCACATGAGATTAGAGTAGACTTGTAAAGTTCACCATATATTACATAGTGAGAAAATTACTTTAGTATAGCTAGATATACACTGAGTGACCAGATTAATATGATCTCTGAATGCATAATAATCTGGCCACTCAGTATATATCCTATATAATAAAAGACTAATATGCAAAATGTCCCCTCAAATAGGAGTTTGACTAGCAGGCAAGCCAGCCAACCACCCATGTTCCCTCCCCCTCACAAGGCTGGCTGGACCCCACCATGCATGAATTCATGCACCGGGCCTCTAATATATATACATGTATATATATTAGAGGCCCGGTGCATGAATATATATATATATATTTTAGAGGCCCTCTAGTGTATATGTGTGTGTGTGTGTGTGTGTGTGTGTGTGTGTGTATACACACACACACACACACACACATATATATATATATATATATATATATATATAATTAGAGGTTCTGTGCATGAAATTCGTGCAAAACAGGGGCCCTAAACTTGGGAAACCGTAAGGGCTGATCAGGTTCCCTACCTCCCCGCCTCCTCCTCCCCTCGCTCCCTCAGTACCACACCACCACTGGTTGCCTGGCATGTTACATGCCGCACATTTTGTAGTGAGCAAGCAAACTTCGCGTCTCCCAGTTGAACTCCCAAGGAGGCAATTTGCATATTAGCTTCTTATTATATAGGATACATACACCAAGTGACTAAATTATTATGTGTTCAGAGATCATAATAATCTGGCCATTCAGTGCATATTTTAAAAGCACTAACTTTTGCAAAAGTTACTATTGTGATAACAAAGAATGATTTTACCCAAAAGAGATTTAAATGTGTGTCATATTCAGCACCATTAGATTAATTCATCCAAATTAATACTTTAAATAAATGATTTGAATTCACACACACAATAGAAATTATTGATAAGTCTTGATCTAGTTAGGAAAAGTCAAAATTCTCTGAAATTCTACAGAGAAATTAATTCAGTGAATAAAAGCATTTTTGTTCTTCATTTACTTTCAGTAGAAGTAGCTTATGTGTATGACAAGGAAAGACATTTTGTTCACCACTCTCATTGTAATGTAACTAAATTATCAACCATGCATCTCATTTCTAATTTGAATTTTTACTTCCAGATAACATGATCGATTTTCAATAGTAGCTATGTTTCAAGGGCTGCAGTTTTAAATACCATGTGAATTGATGAAGGAGTATAATTTTTTTTATAATACAAATTTCCTTATGTCATCTTAGCAATTATTCTTTGCTATGCTACATTCTACCTTTCTGAATGGGATTTGCATTTCTTCTGCAGTACGACCTAGCAGTCAAATATTCTCTAGTGTGTCAATTATTAATAAACACTATATTTCTTCCTCCTTTGGCAGAAATAATTGCCATTACAAAATATTTATTAAATTATTTGTTTGTGTATTCTCTCAGTCTTTCATGCCTTCACTCAACATTGCAATATTACAAAAGATTCCAAGGATGTAAAAATAAATAATTCAAGGCACACTCTTTCAATGAATTATATAAAGATGCAAACTATCAATTTTAATATTGTCAGGCAAAGAACCATCTCTGCAAGTAGAAAATTTCTGTATTTTTTTAATTTTTTATTTAAATTTGTTAGAGGTCATAGCATTTGTTATCATTGTTATCATGTCATAGCATGTTTCAGGACAGTAGGTCCATTATACAAAACAAGAACAAACAATAAAAATATACATATTAATCATCACTCCATCTAATTATGTAATTCTGATTCTTTTGATTTTATATAAATTCCCTGTTGTTCATTTTATGTTCCTTCTGGGAGCATAGCAATAGTGATATTTTTAAGTACCTTAATTTGTTATATAATATTCTATTCATGAAGGATATGTTCAAACCCACTGTCTCACTTCAAGTTCCTTCTCCTTCCCCACACTCTCTTCTAATCAATACTATCTTCTCTTTTCAGACTGTGTTTGTCTTACCTGTATTCATATTCAAGACAGCTAAAAACTTTATGTGATACTTTTATGTCTACTGCAACCTTGAACAAAGAGGGTGTCATTGAGCTACTGGCACATGGATTCGTGTGCAGGGCTATTAGTAATAATATAGGAGTAGAGTGACATGTGTTTGGTTCATCAACCATTATAAAACATACATATACAGCTATGGTATCAGAAAGGAAAAGACAACTAAATTTTCTGTGAAATTTAGAGATTCTGTCCCAAGTAATAAAACAAAGAAGGAAATTTCCAAATACAAAACAACTTTTTTTTTCTAAAGAAAGACAGGATGTATTGTATATTGGAATTGCATATAATTTATGATTGCTAAAGAAAGTTTTAAAAAATTAACCTAGACAGGTGGCAAATACCTACTAATGAAGGACTTTGTACTAGCAAAGAAATTTGGATTTTAAGCTATATATGAGAATATACAATAAACTATTTTAAGTAGAAAACATAATTTAAATTTAAAAAGATCATTCTTACTCAACTTTAAGGAATAATCAAGAATAGTTTAGAATATATTAAGGTAGAATTATCTAGTATTGAGATGAATGCAACTTAGAATATGGTTTATCTCATTTATCTTCTTACAATGTCCCTGTTAGATGTAATATATGGATCTATAATTGTGAGACCCAATAGCAAAGAATATTCAAGGCAAAAACAATGCAACTATTGTCAATGAATTTGTGTGTGTGTGTGGTGGGGGGAGGGTGAGTAATTTCCCAATATCTAACACCCTGACTTTAGACTTATTCTACATCATCAGACAATTCTTTGTATCCTTTTCCTGACAAACATCTAAAGTGCAATCTTCCAGCAGAAAGTGACTAAGGATTGAAGAAATTTTTTCTATATATTCTAAAACTTTTCAATTATTTAAAAAAATATTTATTGTTTAAAATATTAAACAATGCCAAGCCCCCACATGCCCTCACCCTCCTGGTGTCTGTGTCCATTAGTTATGCTTATATGCATGCATATGAGTCCTTTGGTTGATCTCTTAAACTCTTCTCCCCTGCTTTCCCTCTGAAGTTTGATGGTCTGTTTGATACTTCTCTGTTTCTGGATCTATTTTTGTTTATCAGTTTATGTTTTTCATTATATTCCACAAATGAGTGAGATTATATGATATTTATCTTTCTCTGACTGGTTTATCTCCATGTCCATCCATGCTGGTGCAAATGGTAAGTGTTCTTTCTTTTTCACAGCAGCATAGCATTCCATTGTGTAGATGTACCATAGTTCTTTAAACCACTCATCTGCTTATGGACACTTAGGCTGTTTACAAATCTTAACTATTGTAAATTGTGCTGCTATGGATGTTGGAGTGCATATTCTTAATACATTATTGAAGTTGTTTAATGAATATAATAGATAAAGCATAACTATAGGTAAAAACGTTTTCAAGACATATTTTGTCTTTATTTTTTGCTTTTCAGTAAAAACTTTACTTACCTATTTAATTGTTTTTATACCTCTTTTAACTCCTCAACATATGGGAAACTCAACATCAGGAAAAGTATATACTCAACTCTGAAGTCAAAGCCATGATTGATAAGGGGAAAATTAAGTGTGTGGGATAGGAGTCATAGTAAACAAATGTTAAAGACTTAAAGCCAACATGGATGCTAGAAAATATTATTAGTTAAAAAAAAGAAAAGAAAAGAAAAGAAAAGAAAAGAAAAGAAAAGCTCGTTGTTAATAAAACACATTCCAGCTCAGCTGGTTGAATGTCATCCCATACACCAAGAGGCTGCTGATTGGATTCCTGATCATGGCACATTCCCAGATTGCAGGCTTGCAGAAGGCAGACAATTGATGTTTCTCTCTTATTGATGTTTCTATCTCTCTGTCTCCCTTCCTCTCTATCTAAAAAAAAAAAAATCAATGTAAGCATTAAACACACACACACACACACACACATACAAGGACACATACCAACCTCACATTTTAATCTCTTAAAGAAACAATATTATTCCTAATAAATGGTTTTAAAAGTAATTTCACATATGCAACTAACTGAGACTCAGAAATTGCTCAAGCTACTTGTTGTTCTTTTGATAAATAACTGGGTTTATATTCAGTTCATAACCTTAAAAATGGTACTCCTTTTATGGTTGCTTAACTGGTTTGAGAGAGAGTAAATTTACATGTTAAAGTAAATGAAGCAACTTTTTGATTTGCAAGGCAAGGTTGAGATCATAATGTAAGTTTTACTTGCACTACAAGACTATCCTAATATATAAAAAACCAGGGTCTGTTCAACCTAACACCAGAAGTGAGTCCTATGTTTCTATCTCTCATAGGACTTTGAGAGATGGTTGCTGTGGTGACCAGCACTGACTGCCAACAGTGTGAGTATGGCAATTCAGCATTGACTGCTTACGAGACTGCAGATCAGGCCTAGAGAGAGGCCCAAAGAAAGAGGCAGGGTTTGATCCACAGCCTCTGTGGCAGCTGTTGATAAGCTGCTGCCTCTCTCTTTCTTTGCCAGCAGCCAAGTCTCTGTTTCTCTCTAGGCCTTTTTGGGGGCTGTTGATCATCCCTGTTTTTCTAATGAGGCCCAGAGATTGGCCCGGAGTTGCTGACTGACATAGAAACCAACTAATCAGAACCAAGTCTGGGTGAAATGTGAAGAGCCAATGGATGCTTATGAGGTGAAACTTCAGACACTGACTAGATTAGAAACTGACCAACCAGAACCAAATTGGCCAGCAGGGGAGGGTAGTTGGGGATGTGATCAGGCCAGCAGAGGAGGGCAGTTAAAAGTGATCAGGTAGGGGCAGTTAGGGGTGATCATGCCAGCAAGTAATAGCACTTGGGGTTAAGATCAGGCTGGCAGGGGAGAGCAGTTGGGGATGTGATCAGGCCAGCAGAGGAGGGTATTTAGGAGCAATCAGGCAGATAGGCAGAGGCAGTTAGGGGCGATCAGCAGGCAGGTAGAGAGGTTAGGGGAAATCAGGTAGGCAGGATGGTGAGTGGTTAGGAACCAGTGGTCCAAGATTGAGAGAGGGATGTCTAATTGGAGAGGATGTAGGGTGGGCTGAGGGAAGCCCCCACTCCATGTATGAATTTTGTGTACCTGGCAACTAGTCTTTAATAAGACAAATACTATTTCAGTAACATATTATCTATGAAGATAGAATAACTCATCTAAATCTTTAAAATGTTTACTATATAAATACTATTTTTCCAAGTTAATTTTAATTGATTATTGTATGAATAAAACTGAACATTTAATAACATTACTAAGGATTTTGATACTATGAAAAAGTGAGGTGAATAAAAGCATTTTTCTCTTTATCACACTTGAAAAATGGGTACAAATGAGAGTAGTTTTATCAAGTTTGTCTTTAAAATCTTGCATTAAAATAATATTGATAAAATAAAAACAACTAATATTCTTTAAGAATCACAAACAGTGTCATGAAATAGAAAGCAATAAATGTTAGATATTTTACATAAAGAAAAATCAGTGAGAAGTCCTTCACAATAAAAAATATACATATGCATTTACATATGTATGACTTATCTATTAAGTTGATAGAATATTTTTAAATAAGTTTGAATTAATATCAGTATCCTTCTATTGCCAATTCCAAACCATATTTCTCTTCTGAGCCAAGTTATGGTTGAGCCTGAAAGAAAAGTGATACAAGAATGTACAGTGAAGCTTCAAAGTCCTGTTTTGAGTCCCAAAAAAGAGAAATATTACTATCTCACTTATAACAGGAGGAGATGCTGAAAAACTCTGAATAAATTTGGGGAGAGATTAGATCACATATCTGTGGGACCCTGGAGGATAGTTAATCTGTCTCTTTTCTCTCTAGCACCAGCATTATTGAAGAGACCTCAAAAAATTAAATTTGTGGTTGTGATTCTCTCTTTGTCCCTCTCTCTCTCTCTCTCTCTCTCTCTCTCTCTCTCTCTCTCTCTCTCTCTCT